>CAEGAE010025488.1:0-116969 GCA_903067095.1 Girardinus metallicus
GTGAGCGTTTGTGAGAGCGAATGGGTGAATGACTATAGTGTAAAGCGCTTTGAGTGGTCAGAAATGATCGGAAAAAGCGCTATATAAGTTCAGTCCATTTACCATTCAGTCCATTACCCTAAGAATGGTGGGGGGAAAATAGTTATCTTAAAAAAAAAAAACGTGTCAAAGAACAGCTAATGGGCTCACTTTATCAACTTATGTAAGCGAGAGCTAAGAGCTGGTGTTTTCTCGATGTACCTGAAAGAAGACAGTCAATTCACTCAAAATACAATATGCTAGCTGGACCATGGTGATTTTTATGGATGTGAATGTGAATTCATTGATATAAATAATAAAAAAAAGGAACTAAAACCTTCAGTTTCACTATTTTAACTATGTCCCGCAATCTAAATAGCGCCTTTATAGTCATACTAATCACTCAAAATGCTTTATAATGGAGCTACAGTCATCCAATCGCACTTACACATTTTGGGGTAAGTGCCTTGGTAAGGGGTACAACACTATGTAACAGCAGGAAGCCAGAATCAAACCAACAACCGTTATATTGAAAGACTCTACCCAATTAGTCACAATCGCCTCGTGATGTGAATATATTAGAAGGGGATGTTTTAGGTTTGATGCAGTGAATGAATAAGACAAACGTTTTTCAGTATTTAATGGATCAGAGCTGATTGGCCGATTCCAAAATGGTCCTGCTCTAGTTATTGTCTTTTTACAAGTGATTGACAGTCCTGACCTTATTCCAAGACAAAGCTTGCGGAAAGACCTGAGGGAGGAAACCCACAAACAACCCAAATTTCAGTCTGATCTGCCTGTGGGGGGAAGGGCTGAAAGCTCTTCTAAGATCCACAGTGACAAACAAGGAAGCAGAAACTTAGCTCAGATAAAGTCATAATAAGACACACAAAATACTTAAGGCAAATACTTTCTTTTCCATGTCGCAAACATTATGGATTGGACCAATTTCCACAATAAACAAATTACCGTATGTCAAAAGTATTCATCAGAAATGTATTATGTTTGGGTTAATGTAGACCTAATCCCATTCTATATTGCTGAAGATGGATATTGTCTTATTGGATAGATGAGGAAAAAGTTATGTCAATTGATATAAGCAATACGAAACTGAGAGTCATAGAAAGATGCTTATGAACTGTGGTTGAGTTTGATCATATTGGTTTAAACATCCTGACTTCCCATATCTTCTAATGTAGGTTAAATTTTGGTAACTCCTATAAGGACAAAAACAAACATGCATTTTCAACACATTTTACCAGTCTTACCAAACATAATTATATTAATGTAACTTTATGTTTTTTACTTGACAAGGCCCCAGCAGAGTTTGTCTCCACTTTTTAAATTACAGTGTTTATGCAACTAATGTGTTATATCCAGCGATTCAAAACCTTTATGATTCATTTGATGAAACAATGAACTACTCAAGAAACAAAGAAATAATTTTTCTCAGCAATCAGAAAGTATTTCAGCGGAGAAATCGTTTTTGCTGAGTATGTGCAATGCTTAGCTGGTTGTGGTCTCATATCTGCTGGTGTCAGAACATTTTGCTGTTTAGGAGTCACACTGAGCTGCAAGCATGCAATGTTAATGTGGGTGCAGGCATTGTACTGTATCTGCATAGATCACAGATTAATAACTGTCAAAAACAGACGCGGTAGTCATTTTGTGTGAGCGGTTAAGGTCTGCAAGCAGCATGCGGACTTTGTGGTTCATGAGTGCATTCGGCAATGTGGTGTTATGGTATTAGCTGTCCTATTTAAGATGGAAATGGAACATGAATTAGGCTTTCCCTTTTCGTCTTTGTTTGAAGGCACTTATTTTAAAAACCAGCATGAAAATTAGATACACTTTTTTGCAAAAGTGACTTGCTGTGCTAAAAAATGAACTGCTGTGAATCACTTAAGCAAACCTGTTAGGGCTTTACTCTTTACAATCTTAACAGCAATGTGGTGAAGTAGCATCTGTGAAAATCTTGGCTACGAGGAGCCACGAGAAGTTGCTCTTTATAGAAGGTCTAATATTAGACTGTTTATTTTGCACATGAGTATTTCAAATTCAGCTGACTGTTAGTTGTCATGCTTCACAAAAAGGGAACTAGTTCTTCCACAGAATTGCAAAACCAATCAAGTCACATCGCTTTAGTCAGCTGTGCTATCCAAACATCCATACCTAAAAACGGAAAAAAAACATCAGAAAAGCTGATATATAAAAACATGAAAAAAACATGTTCTCTTCACTCACATTGTATGCGCATAAATATGTGCTCCGTGGACCATTTCCTTTTGATAAGAGCAACTTCCTGTTGAAGCAAAAATCAAGCGCTTTTATATGCCCAAAATAACTGCCTGCTCTTAAGAGCGAGGATATCAAAAAGCTACACCAATTGAACCAGCGTGTACACTTTTTACTCTGTTTTTGTTTGCCAGTAAATTACTTAAACATTAATTGCAGTTATAAGAGACAGAAGAAAATTTTTTTAACTTTTCAAATGAAAAAGTTTGTTAGTATTTTGTAAACATGACTTGGGTGAAATGCTTGGTCATATCCTTCCAAGAACTTCTGCTGTAGTTTCGGCCCATTCCTTCAGAGAGAACTGATGAAAGTGTGTCACGTTTGTATAGACTGCCTTTCACAGCCGTCTTCTACTCTGCCCTCAAATTTTCTAAATGACCGAGCTTTTTGAATGCCACTCCAAAATATCTTCTTACTTTTAGGGTGCATTCACATCAGCCCTGTTAGTCCACTTTAAGTTCGTTTGTCTTTCTAGAAAGTCCGGTTCATTTGGGTAGATGTGAATCTAACACTAAAAAAGCCAACCCTGATCTGCTTAAAAACCTCGGTCTCGGTTCGGTTCATATGAACTCTGACGCGGTTTGAATGCAGTGTGACTACAAGAGAATTGGAGACCGCTCCGAAAGCAGGAAATTAACTACATTGCAGGGCATTCTGGTCAACATATTATTTTCTCCACTCTGTGGGTTAGCATAGGTGTTGTGTAGGTTGCCATTTCAGTGTGCCTGCATGTAGAGCGGGGCCAATAGAGCGAGGAAAAGCAGAATATAAATGGTTCAAAGTTGTTTTACACCTGTTCATCGGTTCATTTTCCCTTTGCTGTGGTGCGCAACAGCCGCTATAATTTTTAAATTTTAAATAAATGCCATGTTTGTTTGTAGAACATGGCATGACGTGCATGATATGCATGACAGTCATCAAATAGGATAAAATATTTCATATAGGAGCCATGTTTTTTTTATATATATTTTAACAAACCAATTGTAACAGCGGAGATTATGAAATATTAAATTACTGACCAATATAAAACAGAAATTTGAGTAGTCTTCACTTGCGTTTTAACATAAACCAAACTGTTTATAGATTTAAAAAAACACATATTTTACATATCAAACCGTCGACAATTTTCTCAGCTTTAATTTAATCCATATTTTGTAGAAATCTGATACGAGATAAGGGCTCTACAACCATTTTTGTGGGAGTTTCTAACTGATCCTGCATTGGAACACTTTTGTGGAAATGACTGACTGCGTAGTAATGGCACCTCCAGCAGCGTTGCTAGCTTTAGAGGCTATTAGGCAATGTCCAAACCAGTAATGTATATCAATGGAGAAATACTACAACCTTGAATTGCATCACTCTATTTTCCTACAACACCCACCACAATAAGATGCTGCCACCGCCATACTCCACAGTTGGAAAGATGTTCTCAGACTTCCAAGTTAACGCCAACTTTAGTGATATTACATCACTACAGTTGCCGTTAGCAAATAAGACTTGTTTCACTGTGAATAATGCAGTGTCTTACGAGCTTCGGTCCGCATCTCCACAAGATCCTTAGCTTTAATTCTTGGGGTTGAGTCACACATTTTATACCAAAATACTGACTTCTCAGAGACAAAAAACTCTTCCCCTTGATGAAATGCCTTAATGCCTTGACATTCCCATGGTGTTTATACAGTACTTGCACTTGTTTGAATAAATAAAAGTTCCACCTCATGAAAATTGTTTGCAAGGATCAATCAGGCTTGTGAAGGTAAACAATTCTTATTAATATCTTGACTATTATCACTTGTCTTCCCCTAGTTGTTCTGCTAAAGAGTTAGTTTGTGTTTTTAAAGTTTTTGTTAAAGTATTATCTGTAGTATTTACAGTAGGTGTAGTAGGACGATGTCATGCCATTGTGAACTAATTAACACATCACCTGCACAACTGTAATAAAATCCAGAAGTGAATTTATTCTTGATGAAGGTGGACACACTTCATCAAGAAGTGTGTCCACCTTCGACTGAAAACAATCTAAGAAGATGAAAGCTTTGTCTCTGGGGTTTTCTGCTGAATAAATAACTGCCTAAGGCTTTAGTTGAACAATAAATGAGAGTCAGCTGATCTCGTGAACTGATACAGGCAGCTGACTGAACCATCTTAGCTTCATATAAAAACATGGATGTTATCCTTCTAGACAAAAGAGCACCAAACATTAAGGCTTCTCGTGAAATTATAGACAGTTAATGTCTATAGCCTCCAATCCCACTGATATGAACACTTTCAGTTTAAGTTGAATTAATTTTTTTAAATCAGATAAAACATGCAATTAAGTGATTAGCTGTAAACCGGTAGTACTACGATGACCTATTTTATTTCCAACCACTTCACTGTGATGTGACTTCTTCTTACTATAGGTAAGGAAAAAATGACTAATAACTTCACATAATCCTTGCTTCAAAGAATTCAGAACGAATGCTTTAAAATTAATTGGTTTTGCTTTCTCAAATCTTATAGATTAATTTTTAATCAGAACCATGACATCATATTCTGGGCTTTATCTAGTTGTTTAAAGGCATGATACTCTTATGAGTATCATGCCTTGTTCAAATGTTTACTCTTATGAGTAAACATTTGAACAAAAAATTTTAAATTCTCTAAATAATTCCTTCATTAATTATTCTTGTATAAAATATTTAAAAGGTTAAATAATTTGGTAATACCTGAGTCTGAAAAATGCAAAGTTTAGTCTTATTTATTGCTAGAAAGTAGGAATAAAGGTTTTAATTAGTTTTTGATAGTCTATGTAGGAGTCTGATATAACCTTTAGATCATTCCATGGAAACATGTTACTAAACGTTAAATAGGTTTTTAAAAGACTCATTTTAAGAATTGATATCAACATTGAGTGCAAAGGATAAATCACCAGTTGTAACTCAGATCAAAATGAAAAACTTTAGGTTTATTACCTATTATTAAATTTCAGGTTACTTGAAAAGGTAACATATATTTTCCTAGTCATAAATATGCATACCTTATGAAAACTGCAGTAAAAGAAAATATATATCAAGTTACTTTGGTACATTGGTATATTTGAGTCATTTCTATCCATCCATCCATCCATTTTCTGTTCACCCTTGTCCCATAATGGGGTCGGGAGGTGCTGGTGCCTATCTCCAGCAAGCGTTCTGGGTGAGAGGCGGGGTACACGCTGGACAGGTCTTGAGTCATTTCTAGAGAAACATAATTAAACAACATTCTGAGCAACTCAGGAAAAACTACAAAGCAAATTCACCTTCAGTGATGATCTCTTAAAATGGTTCTGCCTCGCTAAACCACACAACAATGAAATTCAGCTAAGTTTATTAAAATAATGGCGATTTACAGTACATGTCATCTCAAGGCACTTTGCAAAAGAGAAAAACTGCAACTCAATCCAATCACACAGACAGACTCCAAGTCAATTATTCCTAGCTGATACTTATTATTAAACATTGCAGTCAAGTTCACTTTATTCAAATTTGTTAAAAGATTTTCAATCTCAGGAAACTCAGTGGCATGCTTCACGTCATTGACTTTGCAGCAGTCCCTCATACTGAGCGTGCATGTTAATCAGTTTCTCGTCATTTTTAGATAGTATCGGTTTTAATCAAACATTTTTAACTTCCTTTGGCAGATAACCAAAGGATCAACTAGAGATTTGGGTTCAGTTGGTATTTACTTTCTCTAAACGTCTTTATAACATTGTTACAAATTAGTTTGTTAAAATGTTAAGCTTAGAACTTGCTAGTTTATATTTCTGCTACTTAAAAACAAGTTGTGTTTTTTTAGCGACTGAAAACAATCTATGAAGATGAAAACTTTGTCTCTGGGGTTTTCTGCTGAATAAATAACTGCCTACGGCTTTAGTTGTAGATAGTATTAAGGGGAAATATTACATCCTCCAATATAATTCTTTTAAATAAAGAGTTTAAGAGTTCAAAACTGACTACATCCGATGAATACTTTCATTGATTAATTAGTTACCTGACAGTAGAAAAAAAATGTGCAATAGAAAAGAGGGTTCTGGTGAATACTGTTGGTACCATTACAGGTTTCTTCTGATTTTGATGTAATGTCATTGAATTTGTCACTGTATTTCGAAACAAAGATAGCCTGAGTAGATTCAAAAGCAGTTGTCAATTGATCATCTCATTTGTTAGATTAATGGTTGACCAGTAGAGTCAATGAATTAATTTACCTGAACCTGGAGAACTTGTTGAAAAAGGCTAAAAGTTCTCAATAAGCAGTGTACCATCCCATGATGAGAATTCAACAACACATAAGCAAAACCATTGACATTCATCAGTGGAAAGGGTCCTAAGCAGAGGTGGTCCTAGCCTGTTTGGAGCCCTGGGCGAACAACCCCAAATGGCACTCCAAACCTCTGCCCCCTGTTTCCAAGGCTTTAATAATGCAGAAAACATTGGTCAGAGCCATTATCCACAAAGAAAACATTTATCAATGGTAAACCTTCCCAGGAGTGGCAGGCCAACCAATTCTGCTATTAAAAACAATTGATTACTATTCTAATTTGTTGATCTAGACCTACAAATTTTTGTTTGTGATATATAATGTGAATTAAATACATTTTTCTCTTTCTAATTACTCCTTCCTTTCAGAAATCTGATCTTCGAGAGTTGTTGCCATGACAAGACTGACTTGGCCTGACTGGGCCATCGCAGGCCAAGTCCAAAGCCTGACATGGCTGTTTGGTATTAAAATTAATTTCCACACTTGAAGACGACTGAAGTTGCTCGGAGAGGTACTGACTGCATTTAAGATATTGACTCTTCATAGGCCCTTAACACAATAAACGGTTCAAGTGACAAAATATGACAGCGGGGTGATTTTATAGTCTGCAGATGACAAAGCCTGGGTGTGAAACATATGCAAGCAGCCAACAAACCAAACTGTTGACAGTTAGTCAAAATGTCACCGTTAGAAGTTTCCATAGAAACACCAGCAGACTTTATTTGCTAGCTGCCTTTTACTTCAATGAGACAAAACACAACCTAAGTAAACCTCTGTCACTCACTTTTCACAACAGATTTCTACTTTTATCGGTGCGAGTACCAAAGACACGGGGAGACAGAAACTGTTGTGGCTCCACAGATGAGACATCTGAGGGTTTCTGGCTTTTAAAACTTTCCAGCCCATAACTTTACGGTAACTACCGTGGGCAATTCAGATACTGTACAGATCAGGTTTACAATGAGGTTAACAGGAGTATTGTGTTATGGGGGACTTAATTTGTTTTTCACACAATATCCTGTCCACCCTACCTTTTTCTGTCAAGAATGAAACCGAAGTGTTTGTGTCACATTTCTTTGCAAGAAGAGGTTGGAGGCAAATAGAAAAAGGCAGATTGATTACAAACAAAACCTAAAACTAAATATTCTGCTGGACAGCAATACCGAAAATGAGCAGAAATCTAAAAGACACAGAAAGTCCAATAACTAAAACAAGACTGCAACATTTGTACAAACAGAAAACATTAACACTAATATGTGATGCTGTTATTGATGGACATATTCATGATGTTTATGAATTAAGGTGTGAAAAACTACTGTTGTCATCCAGCTGTCTGATTACATAGATTTCTTTGGTCTTACTTCTAAAGTTTTAAACTCATTGGTGTTACTGAATATATTTGTCACTGAAATGAAGAGGCTGTGGATGAACGCACAGAAAGACACTCTTACTTTGACTAAGTCGAACATGGATTTTTTCTTTAAAATTATGAAATTGTTCAGGATGATTTTTTTTCCTGGTTCTTTTCCATTCATTTAATTTCTGTCTCCAGTGATGAATCATTTTCTGTCAGTGTTCATAATATTAGAAAGTTTTGGATAAGATAGGAGAAAAAACTGATGATTTTAAGAAATTGCTGAAATGTTGCACTTTGATTGGACAACTAAAAGGCCTTCCCAGATTTTGTCTGTTTATGACGCTTTGTAATATGAGTCAATGATTGTCCTGGAGGTTTTTAGTTCAAAATTACTCAAATTACCCATCTGTTGTGAACGGAAAAACTTTACAAAAAAAAAAAAAGACCCTGCAACACTTTTAACTTGTGGCCTTGTATTATCTAAATTACTTATTTTTGCTTTAATATGCTTATATAGATAGCAGTCCTCTTTATAAACAGATTTCCAAACGTAAATAAAAAAAATTATGTTTTTTTAAAAATTCAGTTAGAAAGTCATTAGATGGGTGACATTAAAACTGTTGTCCAATCATTGTTAGATACAATTTATTTCTTTCATTAGGTTAAAAAAGTACAGGCCTAACTACAAGAATACCAAGATCTCTGTGAAAATCCTGCTCCAAATAATACAACATTTTGGAGCTAGTAGAAAAGATCGGACATTTAATGTGTTTCAATGTTACCAAAAAAATCACAAGTTTCGAGCTGCTTCTTCCTTTGTGTCAGGCATCTTTGCCTTCTTACATTATCTTTATTACTCCTATCTAGCATTTTCATACTGTGTGTGAAAATGCTAGCTGTCATATTTGAGACCTTGAGATGCCAGCAAAATCTGTGTATGATAAGATAGTTATGACACTGACATAGTGATACATTCAGCTTTAGGACATGTTTCTAAATCAGCTGATTTCAGTAATAACGCAGTCATGTGACAAATTGTTTGAGATAAAACAAATAAAATTCAGCACATTTATCTACAAACTATAGGATAATAATTTGTTGCCAGCAAAAACTATGTAAGACTTAAAGCTATAGTCTATTCAAGACTTGATGAACTCAAAACAATCCCTGCAGCTATGCTGCCCTCTTTAGGTCATTTTTATTTAACACATCCTTTTGGTTAACTGATTAAAGATAATATTTTTTCCTTAGATATTTGTCATTTTTGCACAATAACGTTGTAAAAAGGTTAGAATCATTTTTTTAAAAAACAATAAGCTTTAATTATTGACCATATCATTGAATAATGAAATTGCCAGAGAGAAATTTGCTTAAAGATAATTGAAAAAACAATGCTCTAATTAGATGCTTTAACATAATATAAAAGCTAAAAATTAACTTTTAGTAGAAGGTCTAAGCCTACACTAGCAAAAACAAAACAAACAAAAAAAAAAACGTATTAATTTGTGGTTGACAGATCTTCCTGGCTGGAACAGGAAGATAAACTATTTCTTGGATTAATTACTTTTTCTTGCTACTCTGTTTCAAGGCTAAAAAATTATAAACTACATTAAAAATGATAAACTACTATCATTACTAAACTGATGATGAGGATTATTCACAATTAGAGTGACGCATTTTAGTCATTGCTTTATATACCAATTGACTTATGAGAATACTAAAAAACAAAGTATGTTGCATTGGAATGTAAACAGATGAAGATATCATCACAGATATTGACACAGCAAAGATTTAATAACATGCATCTGAACTGCAATGGCTGTAATTGACACAAAGAAGAGCAGGGAGAGAAAACAGTTTTGTCCTTCATCAAATAAATCATTTTTTATAATTAATGTAGAAAACAGGTGAAGAGGCTGAGGCTGATACTTAAAGCCAAAGATTAGCTTGATGGGCATGTTTGATGTGACGAGGCTGTTATGAATGAGAGCCTGTGGTATTGATAAAGTCCAAAAACTCCAGTTTGGCCAATTCTGTCACCATGAACATCCACTGCTCTCCACTGTTTGTATTTTTTGTTCCACAAATCCTCTTCATATCCAATATCATCTGACATAAATCAAAACAGTGCAGCGAACACAGTTTGCTCCTTCTGACCAACAACTTTACACAGTTATTAACACAAAAAGTGACACCTTCTGGCACAAAAATGGCTGCCATGTTATGGTTCCTGGTGATGAATTGATTTAAGAATCACTGTTGACATCTCCTGCCAAAAAGTTGTAAAAATTGAAGAAAATGTCAACAAAAATATTTCATTGCATGTGAGTGCAGTGCAGTATTTAAGTAGACCACTCACCGTTTTCTTAGAGCAAAAATCAATCCTAAAATGATTATGATGAAAACCACAGCAATACGTAGCCACAGCATTAACTCTGTTGACAAAGAATGAAAGTTTGGTGACACTTTATTTGACTAAGTTGTGAATAAGACTGTCATGACACGGTCATAAACATGACATAACACCTGTCATGAACACGAGTTAGTCTTCATAAATATTAATGACTGTTGTCATAAAGTGTCATTCGGTAAATCATGACACTTTTAATACAAAGTTGACATTATTCAAAATGTCTTTGTTATGACAACTTGACATTAACATGATCTGATACAAATTTGTTATAAAAGTATTACTGATTAAACTTTAGCTTTAATAACATAAAGCCACATAATTTTTAAAGTGTAATTTTTAAAATGTAATTTATCGAATGACACTTTATGACAACAGTCATAAATATTCATGAAGACTTACTCATGTTCATGACAGGTGTTATGTCATGTCTATGACAGTGTCATGTCAGTCTTATTCACAACCCATCAAATAAAGTGTTACCTAAAGTTTTTTAACAATAGTTTCATACCATCACCACTGCCTAACGATTTATAAAGAATAAATATCACTATAATAAATAATAATTGCCCATTAATCACTTAACACTTGTACCAAAAGAAAATTGTATATTATCATTCAGTGCATCAAAACAAAACTGACCTCTGACTCTGGGTATGAAAGTCTTCTCACTCTCCCAGGACTGGTGCCGGACAATGCAGGTCAAGTTTTCTCGATCAGTGTCTTCAGGGACCTCCAGCTGACTCTCTACTGTTACAAATCCATCTGGGTCATTCTGCTGTGTCATGGAGTGATTTACTGTGACACTCCAGCTGATGTTGGCAGCAGGAATCCCTCTTTCAGCTCTGCACACAGCCACCATCTTGTTGCCCCTTCGCTCTAACCAGGCAGATACAACAGGAGGAGCTGAACCAAGAAAGACAGGAACACATTAATATTGTACCTCTACAACATATTAAAAGGTTTACCACATTACAAAAATACAAATGTACTGTATTTTATTAATTAAGAATACATTCAAAAGTAAATGGTTAAATCAATAAATTATCCAAAGTAATTTCAAACAAGCAAAATGCAAGCAAAAACTGTGCATGATGAGATAGTTATGACATTGATACAGTGATAATATTAGTATGAAGTCCTATATTTGAAACACACTTTTAAGAAGTTAATTAAGTTCTTACCTGTGACACCCACTTCGATGTTGTAATATGCATTTCCTCCTGTGTAAGCTGATACACATCTGTAAGCTCCAACATCATTGACTGAAAAGTTTGGGATGTGCAGGAATGACTGATCAGTTGAGTTTTGTACTGATTTTCCGTCATTGCAGGAGTTAATGCTTTGACCCTCATTGCTGAAGGAGATCGTACAGGTTTTGTGTTTCAGTTCAATTTTCCAGATAACAAATATTATCTTAGTCTGAGTCCTGTTGCTGCAGATGAGTCTAGCATCCCTCCCAAGATTGAAGACTTCCTTTCTGTTAGCTGCAAAAAATAACTCAGATTAGTTTTAGTGATTGCAGCAACTAAATGTTTTCTTTTTTTTTTACTATTCCTATAGAAAATAAAGCATTTACAGATTTACTCATGTGAAAATGCTTGATTTCTCTGAAAACAATGATTCTTAGCAGAAAATAAATACTGTGTTCGAAAATAAATTGAAAAAGAAAATGGATCAAGACACATGTTGTTTTCACATTTGTCAGTTGTTCTTTTCCTAACATGTTTTACAAAATGTAGATGAGCAGAGAAAATCATAAAAATATCAATTTACCATAAACTTTCAGAGGTGAAGTAGTTGTGGTCACAATGATATTTGAGTTAGTTCCTGAGAGAGACAGAGATGCATGTTATTGAAATAAAAATAGATAAATAGAATTCATATTTCTTGAATTTCTTTCACTTTGTGTGACTTTGCAGCCAAAAATGTCAATACAAAATAACTGTGAATAACTGTGACATGAAAGAAAAGTGAGACAAGATTAAAAACAATTTTAAAACATAAATTTAAAATGTAGATAGGGTAACAATATGGATTCAGAACATTTTACTCTGATACCTCAAAATAAAATCCAGTGCTAGCAACTGATATCAGAATGGACATTGATATTAAATAGAGCCCTCTTTTGTGTAATTTAATCTTAATTTAAACCAGCTGTTCTGTGATGGTCTCATAGGTTTGTTATAAAACACATTTTAACAAACAGCATCATGAAGATGAAGGAATAAAGCAGACTCGGGTAAAAAAAAAATCAAACATTTTCCCCAAGTTTCAAAACTCTCACAGAGAATTGTTCAGTCCATCATCTGAAAATGCAAACATCATGACACAACTGCAGCACAGTTACAAATAACCATAGGCAGGTTGTCTGCCGAAACCGACAAAGTTGGCAAGGAGAACATTACACAGTGAAACAGCTGAGAATCATGTCATAACTCTGGATGAGATGCAAAGATCCACAACTCAGGTTGAAGAATTTTTCAGCCAGACAGCTATTTGTTCTAGACTCCATAAATCTGCCATTACAAATGAATGTCAAGAAGAAAACCATTATCAAAAGAAAGTTCTAAGAAGTTTAGCTCATGCAGTTTCTTTAAAATTGCATAAGAATATGATAAAACAATTTTTGTAGTTGCCGACATATCTATATTGTATCTCCACTTATGTTGTCTTTGCTACATTCATTTATTGTAGCATGTCTCTGAGCATGTTTTCGACAGACTGTGTTGGTAGAAAGTATATGGGATGTAGATTACAAGTACAATTTGCAATGCCCTGAATTTTCCCAAGAAACTAAGTAATTGCATGAGTTAAAAATATTGAGATTTCAAACCTTGAGTTAGAAACCCTTCCTCAGACAAGAAAAATATCACAACAGAAATCCACAATTTGTGCATCGTCTTTGATTGTCTTCAGGTTCCTTTGTGGGATTGTTGCAATAGTGTAGCCTTTTAACTACCGCATGCACTTCCGTTGTCACGTCACTCATCGTACGCCTACACAGGATGAATCTCATGTCTAAAAACAGCAGTTTAATTTCCAGCTTATTGCATTATTATCTTCTTTTACAGTAGTTGTGACAACTGAAAATAAAATAAGACAAGCAAGCCACCTCACTTTACAGTTCATCTTCCACCTGAGAGCCTTGAAGACATCATCGACTTTGTGTCTAAAGGTGAAAAGAAAAAAGTCCCTTGCAGTGAAAGTTTATTTAAAGCATTCCAAGCAGCCTCATTCAGTTTCTCACCTGCATCCCCATTAAAAGTTCCAGTGTAGAAAGACACTGCTTAACAACTGTTTACTGTCAAACTGAATTGGCAATTTGCAGTTTCAATAAGTGTAATTATTACTCAATGTAATAAGCCTTTAGTGATCACAAAGTTAACTGATAAAAGGAGCGGTGTGGTTACATCCTCTGAGTTTTCTTGCAGACTTTGTGGTGGATGACTATATGTTGCCATGAGACATCTGTGCATTGCACCAGAGAAGAGAAAGTAGGGTAAATTAACTCAGATTTTCCTGTTCACTACCCAGTATTATTTTCTACATAATGTGTGTTGATGAACACACTCTTTCTGCTTAGTATCAAGTGCAACTTTGCAAATTTATATTAACCACATAAAATGAACCAAAAGACTTCTTGAACAGCTATGCCTCATTTTTTTCTGACAAAACAAGGAATAAATGACCAAAATGCAAAGTGCTATGTTTGGGGAAAACCCAACATGGCACATCACCACAAGTAATTCTTTCAAGACAGGTGGCAAATACTTACGTGATTGTGTTAAAAACCCTACAAAATTGTTGTGAAAAGTAAAATTCTCTGCAATCCAAGTCAGCAAATCTGTCTGGGTTTCCTTACTTGGTATGATAAAGAGGAACTTGGCAAACAAAACAAAAATTCCAGGAATCAAGATCAAAGTTTAAAAGACTTTAATAAAGAAAAATGTGCAGTAGAGCGCTCAAAAAACAAATCGCTCTGCTCAGTAGAGCCACCGACGTCTTTTACAGATGTAGACAAAAATCAAACAGCTCAGGATGCTTTCAGTCAGCAAGTGAAGTAATAAAAAAGTTCAAAAGTTCAACAGAAAATGCGTTATTTCTTCACCAGCCTCAATCAGATAATTGATTAATGTCAGCTGACCTCAAAACTTGTAGATGTTGGTTTATGAGCTTGAAAAATGTTCTAAAACTATGTATTTTGCAGAGTATTGGTCATATTGCTCACAAAGTCCTTGCTTCTGCTGATGCAGGTGAATTCTAAGAACCTGGTCTCTGATTTGCAACATTCCTTCACTTTAATGTAGTCCAATATGATATTTTCATTCTCACTTTATGAATCTCACTATGTAATCATTGCTCTGTTCTTTGATGGTACAGATTTTGTATGTGTGGGAAATTAAGCGGAAGATACACATAAAAGGAAAAAAAATTTACTTTACAAAAAACATGTAGTGCTTGGGGTCAGGGAAGATTGACTTGCCATCTGATGATTGTTCCAAGATTTGTAATAAAAACACTAATGATTAGCATCATCAGTCTTTCTCCCATTTTGGTTGTTGTCCAGGACCAGCTGACAAAAAAAAAAAAGTAAGAAACACAAAGATAAAAATGAAAATATTATTCCAAAGGTCCTGGCTGAAGTTGGACAACATAAATTTCTGCTTGTTTTGTAAGGTAATTCCCTAAATTAACACAAATTAACTGTATGTCTTGTAAAAGCAGAAAGCAGCCTACCGCTGGTATTTTGGGTTGTGAAGTGTTATGTGGAGAACAGCGGCTGGCAGAGAAAGAAAGAGACCATAAATGAGAACACGTTTTATTTAGATACTGGCTAAGGAAATATAATTTAATAAATCGCTCACCATTTCTTTAGTGCTAAAAGAAAGACTCCTGCTAAAGGTAAGATGATCACCGAAGTAACACGTATCCACAATAGAGGCGAATTTGCTGTAGGAGATACAAAGAATAATTAACACTGACTATGTTAATAACAATGAGAGTTTTAACAAAGAAATACAGAAAGATAAATAAACAGTTCACTTCAATCTGCAAAACTCTGACCTTCTCTGAGTTTCGGTACCAGAATCTTTTCCTGATCCCAGAAACGGTGCTGGACAATGCACGTCAGTTCTTCTGGACCGACGTCTTCCAGGAGCTCCAGGTGACTCTCTACTGTTACAAATCCATCTGGGTCCAGCTGAGTTTTCACTGCAGGCTCTGAGCTGCCTCCATAACTCCAACTTAAGTTGGCAACTGGTGTTCCTCTTTCAGCCCTGCACAGCGCCACCATTTTGTTGCCCTTCTGCTCCAACCAGGCAGACAAAACAGGAGGAGCTGAATCAAAGAAGACAAAAACATAATTAAGTAAAACCTGACGCATTAATTTAAGAAAATTTTCAAGATGACTAAGCCAAATTTTTGGACTGTTTTTTTCTGAGGTCAGTAAATCATGCAAACTGTAGTGTCACATAAAAGTTAACACTGGACATTCCTTTTCTACATGTTTTTGTCTGTGTTAATGTTCCCCAAGGTTCATATCTTGGAAACTGATTTAACTAAAAAGGTAATTAAAAGTCACTTCTCCCACTAAATGGCCTACCTGTCACAGCCACTTTGATGTTGTAGGTTTCATATCCTCCATTGTAAACAGACTCACACTTGTAGAGTCCAACATCATCAGCTGAGAGGTTTGGGACGTGCAGATACAACTGACCGGTGGAAGTCGTTTGGAGAAATTTTCCATCTTTGCAAGAGTCAACACCTTCGTCGTCATTTACAAAGGAGATCTTACAGTTTTTGTTTTTCAAATGTATCTCCCAGATTATAAATATAATGTCAGCCCTCATCTTGTTAGCGCAGGTCAGGTTAATGTTGGTCCCAAGATTGAAAGCAACATCTCTGTTAACTGAGGATAAAAATGTTGGTCATTAAATGGTTAATCGCTTAATATTATAATTTAAATAAAATTTTCAAACATATGTTACTCATGCATAAGCAAACACACGAACCATCATGCTAGGTGAAAGCAAAATAACACAAAGAGAAGCCATGCATGCTCTGGAGAGAGCCATCAAGACATCCACAGAAAGAATCCCATCATTGCTGGATAAAAGACATAGATTGGTCATTACCAGGATTTCTGGGCCACAAGATCTCAGTACAGGAAGATTCTTGACACAACAACTCCCTGTCTATTTTAAAAACAATGTATTAATTGATAACATTCCTAACATTGAATAAAAGTGCAGTGCATTCTCTCAACCCGGAAATGTAATGTGGAAAATAAGATACAAAGAAAGCTGGACTGTGTTGTTGATTTTTTAAAAGAAATATAATAGCAGACTTTTTTTTAACCAATTTATGAAATAATGAAGTTCTATAACTATGTCAGAATTAAATACATGCGCATCTAAAGGATTCTGAGTAATATTAAAATGTTGTTTCATTTCAATAACTCAAGTTATTAATTGCAACATGGTATTTCTATTAATAACAAACAGACTGACATTTTTCTTAATTATGTTGAGTTTCTGCTTTGCTGAGCTAATGAAAGCATAATAGAAATTATCAGAAAATTGCATCAGACCATTAGAAAACAACATTCTTAATACCGTAATGTGAGCTTAACAAAAACAATGTTTAAAACCTGCCTAACGGTTATTTTCTGCAAGTACTTTTAGACGAACGAGCTTAATTGGAGCGCAAATTCTGATTTCCTGAAATGTACCCGTCCAAGGACATGAAACATTACAGTCACAAGTTTAATGTGTCAATAATCCAAACCTGCATCTTGAGACCATGCTTCAAACATGGAGATGACCACAGTATAAATCCATGTCCTGTACACCCTCTTTGTTCGCATTTTTTGTGTAACTTTGTCTTAGGTGTGCTTGCCAAACCTAAAAACTTCAAAGATAGTCTATAAATGGCCACACAACACCAAGCTGCTTGCATTTCCTGAGCTTTGAAGCCACCAGGCACCCTCCCACACAGAATGACGTGTCAATCTGAAGATCTGAAGATATGACCTTCCATTTTCCAGAAATATGCAAGAACACATTAGTCCAGCCAATGTTGTAAGGTTTTTTTCTTAAAATACTAACATAATTGATTTTTTAAATAATTATTTTACATCAAAATTTGAAAACCTTTGTAAGATGTTTTTGAGTCAGTAAGGCCCAGTGTATTAATCATTTGTAGGAAAGGTTGCCAAAATCTATAAATGTAAATGAGGAAGAAGTGAGTTAGTTTTTCAACCCTGACCTCCTGATAGTGGTTTCCTATATTATGCAAAGTTGAGTCAGATGTGTTTTTTTTTTAAAAACTTTCCATCAAGTCAACTTGCTCTGAATTTACCAGCTAGTAGACATTGCAAGAACCACAAGTGGGAAAAAGTTTTAAAGTGCTCTATATTTATATATATTATATTTTCACTTCATGTCACAATGTTACTTCACAATTTTGGAGGTTTGTTCTCATCTGGACCAGTTGCACTTTCAGTTCAGTGAATTAATTGTCCTTATTCTTGAGTGCAAATAATGCCATTTCACTTTGTAAGCCATGCGATATTAAGAAGGTTAATAGTAAAATGTTATCCTAATCTTTCTTGATGACTGGATTCAACTGAATTGTCTTTGCAAAGTGTCTTGAGAGGCCATTTGTGAATCAGGATTATATCAATAAAATCTAATTAATTTAACTAAATCTAATGTAAAATTGAGAGCATTATACTTTACTGTTAAAGTAGAGGATTAGGGTCACAAATGAATTAATAATTATAGACATGCACTTCAACAGCAGGAACCCATATGCAAACAGCAATTCAGTCACCCCTTCATGGTTATATAGGTGAAAGGGAATTAAAAGAATGTGGCTATTTATGTCAACTTTATTATTTATTCATTTATTTATTTATTTTGTGTAAGTTTCTTAATCTGTCCGAATTTGTACTACAAACAAGCAAGGTGGTATGACAGTAAAATAATTCTTGAATTCTTGAACAAACATGCTGATTAAGAAAAAGTGATTCTATTTATAAAACGCATGGTGAAAATCTGTGCTTCTTCGTGTGCATTGTGTTTCTAATTATCATGAGGATAAATGTTATGTTATGTTATGTTTTTGCTAAGTTATGTTGTAACACAACAATAAACAATATATTTTTTTCCCTTTTCTGTCTGGTTTAATCCAAGTCATTTTTTATTGCCTATTTGGTTTATTTGATTTAAAGCACTCTGTGTTGCTGTCTTTCTGTGAAAATGCTGCAAGGTTCTGGGTTCGATTCCCAGCCCGGGGTCTTTCTGCATGGAGTTTGCATGTTCTCCCTGTGCGTGCGAGGGTTCTCTCCGGGTACTCCGGCTTTCTCCCACAGTCCAAAAACATGACTGTGTGTGTGTGCGTGTGTGTGTGTGTGTGCATGGTTATTCGTCCTGTCTGTCTCTGTGTTGCCCTGCGGCAGACTGGTGACCTGTCCAGGGTGTACCCCGCCTCTCACCCGGAACGCTTGCTGGAGATAGGCACCAGCACCCCTCCCGACCCCGTTAAGGGATGAAGGGTGAACAGAAAATGGATGGATGGATGGATGGATGGATATATGGTTAATTCAAAAGGTTAGAAGCAGTACAAATAGAAAAATCGCTTGAGAGCCAAAACAAGGGGAGAATGTTGGTGAACTAAGCCAAATGAGTCGGATCCCAGAAAATAAACGCAGCCCTTAGAACACCGGAAAATCACTGGGGACTCCTCCCCTTTCCTGACGTTCAGTTTGTCGTCTCCATGGTTACGGCGCTGTATGTTTTCTACTCACGGGATAGTTTTAACGTCGCTGCAAGCTGTGTTGTGGCAAATTTCGCACTAACAAAATGAGCTGTTCTGTCATCCAAATTATTAATGATAACAAAGATAATTTTAAAGCTGCTCTACCTGGGCGGCCTTCTGACTGCTTACATGGTGAGTAAATCTAGCTAGAAGAACGGTAACGTTTGATAGCGTGCTGCAGTAAGCTGGTTAACAGTCGCTGAACCTTTCGTCACAGATCCAGTTTGCGCCGTGCCATCAAAGGCGGACCGCCACAGGCCCAGAGTTAGGGCTTATACAACAAAGGAACGATTTGTGAGTTGATACCACAAAAATGTATCAGTTCAGATAACAACTGATGCTACTGGAAGCAAATGGGTGGATGTAGGACTGACTTTTATTATATTTTAGTTTATTTATTACCTTGATTGGTTATTTGCAACCAGGCATACAGTTTTTAATATCAATTATATTGGTGTCTGATAAGATTTTTCAATGTGATGCCTTTTTGAATCTTGTTGTAGACTAAATGACAGACTTTTGACCCTTTTTTTTAATCTAAATCTTAGAGACAAGATTTTGCTCAGGCTGGACGTGTACAAATTAGGCCTTTGATCAAAATCTGCTTCTTTGATGGGACCTATTTTGGTTGACCAAATGCAATCCATATCGGGAAACCTGATTGAGAAACATACAAAGCCATTCAATAAATTAGAATCCTGAAAATGTCATTTATTTCATTGACTCAATTCACTAAGTGAAAAACATTATATAACTTAATTACACAAAGATTAATGCGTTAAAAGCTCTATTTTTGTAATTATGATGATCTTCTTACAGTTAATGGAAACACAACATTTTGTATTAGTGCAAAATAAAACATCTTACAGCATTGCGGATAGGTTTTCCTATGAAATAAACAAGGGAATGAGGAAATGAAACCAGCAGTGGTCGATGAAAATCTAGGATCTTCCTTACTTAGTGAATAATAATTATTAAATTGCACAGAGAACACCCCACAAGAACTCAGAACCTGATATTTTTCTTTTTATCTCACTCAGAGAAAACTTAATGAGTTTGACAATATGTTTAGCGGCGAGCCATTGCTCACCTTCAAAACGGACCCAGCAGAGCCAAAGCCATCCTACTCTGATTACCGCTGGCAAGCACATGCTGAACGGCGCAGGGAGACGCTGCGGCAACTGGCTGGGTGAGTAAAATCAGCAGTTTCGCTCTGTATCGCCAAAGTTTAACCATGCCTTTTCTGTGTTCTAGTTGTGATTCTGAGTGATCTCTTTGACAGGATTAATCCAAATCCTCAAACATGCCTTGTGACTGGAGCTGACTACTGGAAATACTACAAACGGTTTGGTTTTCCGCCACACATTTTAATGTTTTGATTTTAACATGCTACATATATTTTACTTGCACTAAGACAGTAAAAAAATAAAGGTAGAAGCACTGATCGGACTTTTCCTCACTCGTATTATTGTCCGTATTTCTTGAGGTCAGACCCACCAATTCCACTGTCAGTGGATGCATATTTTGATCCATCATAACATATACAAGGAAAAACAATTGTGATGGTTCTCTTGATAGAGGTACTAAGTTTTGAGTCCAGTGAAAAATTGAGTTCATATAATTACCTCACCATGCCAGTTTAAGCATCAATCATCTCTATCCGATTCTTACAAAACTGTGAAAAAGTGCATCAAATTATCTGCTTTTGGTTGATGTGTTTATAGACTGAAAATGGTGGGAGGTCTTAGTTTTAATGCATTTAGTCAATGTTTAGTTGCTGATCTGCCAATCATAGATTAAGGCCTATCAAAGAAAGATGGTTGATTTCAGTCTCTGAGAGTGCTTCTGTAAACACTTACATGATGTATAATACATATTTTTTTCTCTCATCTAGGCCTTTTATTCCATTTGAACAAAAGTTCCCAGCTGATGTTGTCTTTGAATTTGCAGAGTAAGTTGCCCAAGTTGCTCAAGTTAGATTTTTTTTTTTTTTGTTCTATCTGTGTCAGTGGCTTGTTTTTGTTTTTGTTTTAGCAGTAAGCTTGCTCTCTATTTGATTGAAAAATCACTGCAGGGAAGATTTTATAGCCACTGCTAAGGAGCAACTGCCCGCTAATCGCTCTCTGGGGGTTCAGACGGACTTCAGAGAAAGTGAAACCCAGACTGACCCATACAGTCCTGAATATGTGGTGCAGCGTGGGATGACACCCACAGAGCTCCTGCAACTGGCAAAATTGACTTGGGGTATTAGATCAACTGACACCATCCTAACCCCACAGATTTTCATTCTCAGAGCCGCACAGTGTAGCTTACCTCTTGCCTCGTAGGTCATGGCTTGCCAGCAGGACTTGCTGAGGTGGAAATGATAGAGCGAGCACGTGAAAAGCGAATTTGGGAGGCCACCCTGCCTCCTCGCCACGACCTGAGCCAGATCGACAAGAGGAGGCGCATGATGGAGGAAATGGAAGCCAAGGAGTGGGCTTTCAGGGAACGCGAGATCGAGAAGTGAGTTGCTGTTTTCTTCAAACGTGTTTTCGTTTTTTCACCTCACAATACAAACGATAACCAGAAGTTCAAATGTGAGGGGTTATTTTAATTTAAAAAATCTGTATTTCAAAAACATATATTAAAACCTACAAACAGATGTATCCCTAAAAGATAAATGGAAATATTTCATAGGCAATTTGTACTAAAGTTATGTCAGAAAGAGGGTACGCCCTCTTACCAATTTGTGAAGTTATGTAGTCCTGACATCTGTTTTACGAAAACGCAACAATCTCATCTGTTGTTATTTGTAGTACGAACATGAAGCCAAAATGGGAAAGCATTGAAAAGAAAAACTACACTCCATGATTTAATGGCTTTTAGAATCACCAATGGCTTTAAGTGGTTTCTAATTATAAATAATCTTTCTCATTCTGGAATGATGAACTCCGGAAATGTTTAGAAGTTACCGTATGCCCCTTTCCAGATAGTCAGAAATAGTTACTTCTCTGAACATATTGCTGATGTCCTTCTGCCTTGGCTCTGTGGTAGCGCACACCTGTCCGTTCCTCATGAGCAAACGTTCAAACCTGCCTTCATAGAGGTGGCCACGCACAGAATGACCAGTTCATGAAATGCGGTCAATTAGCACCATATTGCTGCTACTTCTTCTCAAATATCAAAGTAGAAAATGTGTACTTTATTGTTATTATTATTATTATTATTATTATTATTATTATTATTTACATATAGTTATACCATTTTGCCACTTTTTTGTGGAATTTATTGTGTTTTGTTTCTTGAGTCTACATTTTAGAACCTGTTTTTTTAGAACTAGATCGGTTAAGGTTCTCATGCAGAAAAGTCTGAGTTTGAAAGAGGATGTACTTTCTTTTTCTATGACTGAATTTAAAAGACCAAAGTTTAGTTATTTGAAGTGACTTTCCCAACTCAGGGTTCTTTCGGGCTTGTTTTTGATGCTCTCTAGTTTTCAGAAATGAAAAAGCTCCCTAAGCTCTTTGTATTTCATGTAAAACTAAACCCAGAGTTATTTCTTTGTTGAGCAGAGTGCAGGAGACCCGCCTTGCTGTCCTGGAGGAGCTGCTGAGGCAGAGAGATGAAGCTCAGAAGGATGCTGCATATGACCGACTAACCCAATTATACGCTAAGCTCCTGAAGGACAAGGAGCTCAAGCATGAGAAAATCCACCACAGATACATGAGATGTAAGACATCCCATAGTGTTGATGAGAACTAATGAAGGCTTTTTCTCATTCTTCACAATCACTCTTATGTCTGCAGCTCTTAGAAAACTGGAAACTAAGAGGAAAAATGTGGAGGGAAAACTGCAGCGACGGGACATCGTTGCTGATTTTCAGACTCACAAGGACAAGTTCCCTTATGGCAATATGAAAATGTTCAACAGTGACTACATAAACACATATGAAGGTCTGATTAAGAATCTCAGCAAATGCTACTGCAGACCCGCAGAGCTGGTATATTGTTACAGTATTTACATTTGATCATACATAGGCTTACAAGAGCTAACAACAGCACTAGAGGCGTCACAGAAAAAAGTGAAGAAACAATGGAGAGGCATTAAGAGCAAAAAGAAGTCTCCTGCACAAATAGCAGTGAAGCTACTGGAGGATTACAGGGTAAAAATAAAGCTTAGTGAGTGTATCATCTAACATCTGCTTCCATACTCATTACAAATTGTGGTTAAGCAGGCCGTCAGGGACGAGGAGGCCAAGGAGATTACAGTAAAGGGCCACCGTTTTCCGTTTCGAAAAGAGAAGCCACTTCCTACTCCTCCCGTCACTCCAACTGCGGAAACCCCCTCAGAGGTTAGTTAATAACACTTTGCAATTACTTTTTTTTAACTTGTCAATTAAGAAATTCCAAAAATCTTCAACATTTGTTTTGTTGCAGCCACAAACTTTAATGTTTGTCATTGGGGTTTTATGTGAGACACCAACAACAAGCACTGCCAAACTGGGAGTAGAAGTAAAACAATTTGTGACATTTCTTTATACATTTTAATTCGAGTATGCATATTGGTTCATCCCTCTTTATTCTAGTACTCCTACATTAGTAAGTCCAGTCTAACCAAGTGCTTTCAAAAGTCACCCAGTTGGTAAAAAAAAAAAAAAAAACTTGATCAATCTATTTAATAGCCTCAATAAACCATACAGGGAAAACAACAAACATTTGGAAGAAGATGATCAGTTAGATGAGAAAATAATTTAGCTTTCTCACCTACCTGTGACACAAGTAAAACTGTACATCAGTGCTATATTAGAAATTGTACTTGTGAACTAACTTGTCTTTCTTCATTAAGGAGGAGGAGAAAACTGAGATTGCCGTCATCTTTTTGCAGAAGCTACTCAGGGGAAGAAGTATCCAGTTTGAGGTCGGTATGAGCTGGCATTATGGCTCATGATTTTCAGAGTGCCTCTAGAAACATTTGCATGTGTTTTAGTACAAAGCATGCAATACATCCATCTTCTTCAATTTGTGACGTCATCTAGATCTTCAAGGGCAAAGAAAACCAGCTGGAGCTCATCAGGGAACTTAGGAAAGTTCACGCTCTGCAGGCCAGGGAGCAGAAGCTGCAGAAAGCAAAAAAAGACCACATACTGAAGCTGAAGAAAGAGAGAGATCAACAGATGGAGAAGGTGAAGCTCATTGCAACCAGTCATAAGCGATACAAGCTCAGCAGATGATCCTGTCGCACCTGGTCTTTCTCCTCCGTAGGCCGCGATGAGGGAAGCGCGTCAGGCCGCGGTGATTGGTGTGGACCTCGCCCAGGTGTTCTTCATATTGTCCCAGGAGCTGATTCATCTTCAGGAGGAGCGCAGGATCCACGCTTTCATGCTCCTGGCTGAGAGAGAGCGCCGTCGAAGGGAGGCGGAGGAGAGCGGGAGGCGACAGGTGGAGGAGCGCAGGCGACAAGAACGAGACGAGATCTTCAGAGAAGTGAGTACCATCTCGTGTGACATTATAAGAAAAGACACTATGCTGAAAATAAGACACCCCTTGCAGAAGTATTTATACATCTTAAAGATTTCTGATTATGTCACCTTGCAATATTCATTGTATTTTACTGAGATTTTATTTGCTGGACAATCAGGAACTAGTGCATAATATTGAACTTGTGGACGATGGTAGTCTGAAAAGTGAGGCTGAAGCAAAGCATTTTAATCCCAGATCTTCATGGTGTTCATAATGTTTAAGATTGCGAGGTGTGAGGTCTTGATTAGTGGTTTGTTTCCATCTGAAATATGTAATAAAACAATGTTGAAAATCTCCACAGCTGTCTATTCACCTAACACATGAAAACTTTTATCTGTCAGATTGTGCAGGTGCACCAGGAAAGTGTGGATATGTATTTAGAGGACATGATTTTGAGAAATGAGGATTATTTGACCGAACAGCAAGCCAGAGAGGAGATCCACAAGAAGGCACAGCAGCTCAATGACATTGCTTACGCCATGGAGGAAAGGTAAACTATGACTTAAGTGTGTCTGTTCAAACTTTTTATTCAGAAATTATAATCAAAAAATAATAAAACATATATATATTTTATGTAGCAAGGACAAATATCAGCCAGAGGAGATTGTGTCAGAGCTGATGTACAGCTTTCTTATCCCTGAGATTGAGAAGATGAGAGTCAGGCGAAGAGGTTTGTGTTCACACATTTGGATGGTAGAAATAAAAAAAAAAAGCAACTCTGATATGAAAATGTCAGGTAGCTTATTATTTATTCCTTGTTTGTTGAACATTTATGTTGTTTTTCAAGTTCAATTGAAGCAGCTGAGACACTTGGAGGCAGCTCGGAGGATCATTCATGGGTTTGAAGTACCTACGGAGATCAATCCACCCGAAACTCCACAGGAGAGTACCACTGATGTTAGAACGTCTGGGCCGGCTGAGGAAGAGATGACGAGCCAAGAGAGCCAAGAGTAGCAGAGAAAACAAGCACAGCAGTCACAATTCTAGCAAAGAAAGGAATAAAGGTTCAAATTTAACTTGTGAAGCTTTAATATCTGATGCAAAACCTATTTTCAAGGTTTGTCTGTCAGTCTAATAGAACTCATTCTAGATTTTTTGGAAAATAAGTCACACAGAGATTTATTTGATCTAGAGTGATTAGTATGGAGCACAAACTTAATACTTAGTTTAATGAAAAGATTATTTTCAGCCCAAGTTTTGATGGAGACCTTGACTAAAAGGACTGACGGAAAATATTTACAGGTTTGAAGTTTTTGTGTGTTTGTCCATCTTAGCAATTACGTTGGAAATTAATATTTGTTTGAGTCTGTAATACTGAGTGAAACTTGGATTTAATTTTTGTTGTTTGTATCTTTCAAATTTTCCCTCCTACAGAAATCTAGTAATCTTAGGAACAATTTTCCTTTCTGGGTTTAAGCCCCAGTGATTTGCACAAATCATATTTTAAGCCATTTTAAGTTCTGGTCCAAATAATGATTTATATTAAACTTACTGTGACTACAGATTATTCTGACAATATTATTGATGCTGGAGAACCAATACCACCAACACCAGATAAATGACTTTGTTTGAAGTGGCCACTTATGTAAAAAGACAATGCACCCGAAATCTTTTGTTTGCTGCAGATAAAGCTTTTGTGCGACTCAGTGATGGGAGCTCTGACAACTTCTTTTTAAAAAGTAGTTGGCATCCTAAGGTCGTGGTTATTTGGTTATTGAGTAACAACAGATTTGTGTAATGTAACTGAATCAGCTGTGAAAAATAGTGCTCAATGTCTGCAGTGCAATAAGTAAAAAGAAAGCTGAGGATTTCATCGGTTTTCCAGATATGGTTGATCAGGCCACCTTCCAGGTGTGTGAGAACATCCCTGGAGTAATTGGCTTTTTGGTTGGAGGTCACATTCCTATTAAGTGTCATTCTGCAGAAGATCCTGGGTTGTACAGGAATCATTAAAACTTGTAAATGAATGTACAAGGCGTGTGTTCCCCCCACTACTCCCACTGTAGATATTCGGTATTGCTGCAGGATGTAATGGCTCAACTCATTATTCCTGTATTTTCCAGAACTCATATTTGTGCTCCTTTTGAAGCAGGACAGCACAAAAAACATCTTCCAGGGGACAGCAAATAAAGTTGGTGTAGCTTTCCAACTTTATTTTAAATAGCATGTACCCTTTAAGTGAGTCATTTGTGAAATAAGCCCAACATAAATACAATAAAACCTTTTCTTGAGGCTGTGGAAAATCCAGTTACTTTTCTTCACAAGTAAGAACTTTGAAATAATTTCCTTTAAAAGTCAGTTCTTGATATTATAACAGTTATACAATACGGTCTCTTATCTTTCTCCATTTAGGGGTCAAACTCCAATTACTTAGACACACACACACAGAGGACCTTATATGGATTTCTATTAATTTTAGTAACTGCATTTATGCCTAAGCAAGGAGTTTTCCTAAATCGTTTTTACCCTACCTCTAATAGTAGATCGCAGTAGAACTGCAAAAGAAAAGTGAGGATAGGGAAAAATCCTCACTTTCCACAAATGACCTCTATTGGTAAATACTGTGATTGAGGTTGCCTAAATGTAATATATACAAGTACACATTGATTGATTTAGATCAAATACAGATATTCTACCCCAGGTTTTCAAAGCATCTCCTCTTTTCTGCCATCATCCTCATCATCAGTATGTTCTGGCCTTCATTACATCAATCTGAGACTTTATAATGTAGCAATAATTAAACATTGGATCACTGTGGATCAAGTTAGATTATTCTGGCCTTGGACTAAACCCAACCTTTGTGTGGTTACTGCGTCTCCAATCTGGAGTTCGGGATTTTAGCCACTAGAGGGCAGAATGTTTTCAGTCTGAGCTCAAGGTGGAAGAGATTGGACCAGGGAAAGAGAAGCTTTTCAGATTCTGCCCTAAGAGGAAATAATAAGTACGTTAAATATTAAAATGGACACTATTTCTCAAACTAGATCAAATTTTTTTTTTAATATTCAAATATGTTTGCTCGTTAAAAAGAAGCATTTTTGCTTTATACAGAAATTCAGTAAAGTATTTGATGCAATTACATCTTTTTTACGGTTGTTGATGGATATATATTGCATAAGTATACCGATAAAGAAATAATTGGCAAAAATCCTATATCTAAATATAGAACTAATCGATAAATTAGAGTATAACAGTTATTCATCTATTTTCTGAATTTATTCATTTTGTACGTTTTTCCCCACTAAAATTAAACATTTGTAACACTTACGTTGTTTTTGGAAGAAGAAAAAAACAAGACAAAACTCTTACTCTTATTTATTGGACGATCGATAAAACATAAGATGCTAAATGCAATTCAGAATTCAAATTAAACAATATTTTTAGAATATTGCAAACATGGGCTACAATGTACCAATAAAACAAGTGTTAAACAGGTATTGAATACACTCTCCTTTAACTGATGAAATTTAATCTGGTTATCAGTAGGTCAAACACGGAAAAGAATAATTTTTTTCCACAATGTGTAGATTTTTCCACTCAGAAATTTATCAAATCTAGGATTTCCAATCATTTTGGATTGATAAATACACCAATAATGAATCTCGAGTTTAATAAAGATCGGATTGGGGCAAACGCTTAATTGGAGGGATCATCTTGGAAAACCGTCGTTATAAATTTTCATACAAAACTGTTACATTAATGAACAAAACGATTATATTTTTACCTCTTTCATTTGGTCAAAATAGGAATTCCTCGTCAAACTAGAAACGTATCAGTCAGGAAAAGCCGGATCAGTGCATCAGTCCTTTCTAGGGATAAAGACTGAGCATTTTTACTTCTTGTAAATTGTCACATAATTATTTTTACTTTGTGTCTTATGTTTACGTTGGTATTATTTTATCTTTGATTTTTTTTTTTTTTTTTAAGATATATTCCATGTATGTGCAAGTTTAAGATAAAGCTTAAATGGGCCGTACACGCTCATAAACACTATGAGCGTGTACGTGGCATTATAGTCAACACAGTGACTTTTACGTCGACACAGTTCCTCTGCTTTCTAATGAACGCAGAGTCGGTGCCAAGGTAACAGCTGTAATCTGTGTGGGCGGGGTTAGACCCGTAACTCCGCCCTCCTGAGAAACACTTTTAGGAACCAGCCCAGAACAAAATCTGCAAGGCGAGCAACAGGTCCGACCAGCCGGGATAAACAAGCAGTGGCTCTCACCTGTGGTGCGCCCAGGAAAAAAAATCCTGAAGTCCTGCGTGGGTCAGCCGCGGTGAGGCGAAGGTGTCAGGACCGCAACAAGCTGGACATCTGGAAATTCAGGTGAGAAACATGATTGACCCCGACTGTCTATTTGATTAAAGATCGACCTTTAACCAGGTGAGGGAAATCAGGGTTCACCTCGACATGAACGACACACTCACACACACACACACACACACATGTTTGTATCGTTATTAAAGTCGAGGTGTTGTACAAATTTGAAGCTTTTTGAAGCAACATTGTGCTTCTGAATCAGTACTTTTACCCCAAGCTGAAGCGTCTATGTCTACACATAGCAGCGCTTGTTTGGGTTGGTTATTCACTGATTTGACGAATCATAGCATGACAGCGAAATGTTTAAAGTGGGGCTGCAAGACGCGGGTCCAGACTTGGCGGCCGTGCGTTTTCTCTGATGCGGAAAAAAATAAAAAAAAAATAACAAGAGGGTGGGGAAGAGAAGAGATCTTTATCTTCTGCAGCATCTGCAGGCTTTTGAAACGACTCAGAACATTGTCGTTTCAGTGGGATTATAGTTTTTATAAAAACCCGGTTCCTGTACTTCTGCGAACTGTAAAGCAGTTTCACGTGGTGAGAGTTGCGTTGGTGAATAAAAGGTTCAGAATAAAAGACAATCATCTTAAGTGCCGCACTTCGAGCTATTACTCATGCATTTTTCTATTTAAAGCCAATCGCAGGTAGTTTTGCTCGCCAGATTGTGTATCGGCTGTTCATTTTAACTGGCAACAGTGACTATTTCAGTTCAAAACAATCAGACGAAACGTAACAGAAATATGACAAATGAAAACCAAAATAGGTTATTGCAAGACAACATCTTCTACAGCAATTAGCTTTACAAATATCTTATTTCAGGAAATTAAATCCAAACTCAAAATCACAGAGCACAAAACAAACAACAGCGTCTCTTTCTCTATACTAAGCTATTTGGCTGCACATTACTTTTATTCTGGGTATCTTTAATAACTGTGCAATAGTATTTCCTATCTGTTGTACATTTTTACTTGCTCTAAAGACTCTTATTTTTGTTTGTATGGATGTGCTTGTTCCAACGTAATTTTTTTTCCCCTAATTTGCTGCTGGTACATCTAAATTTCCACACCATGGGAAAACTGGACTTCTTATTTGTTTTTCCTAGAGGAAAATCTCCCGTTAACCGCTGGACTACAGTTTTGTTATCAGAAACTCTTAGAGTAAATAAAAGGTAACTATTTTGTAGTTTACTAAAAGCCTCCAGGCTTTTAGTAAACACCCTACATGCTGTTCAAATCTGCACAGATGGATAAAACTTACATCGCCTGGAAGTGGAGAGGACTTTACACTCTCTTTGAGCTTTATATAAATAATAATTTGCTAATCTTTAAATGTAAAACAATCTTCCACAGTCGCTTTTTTATCATTAATTACAGATAAGACGTTTTGTAAAGCAATTCATCGCATATTTTGAACTGGTTCAATTTGAATTCCTACTTTTGATGCGTTATTCCAAACCTAAACTGAGCATGATATTCTGGAGCTTTCCAGTCCTGTGTGGTTACTGAAAGAACGGTCTTCCACTGGTTTTCTTAACAATTTATCTGATACTCATTTAGACTGCATTCCGACAATGTTTGGTTGCTCTAACTAGAGGTAGATTCATGAGACCTGACTAGGCTGCAAAGACCCAGCTACTGTGTTGCACTCCTCTTTGATTGCACTTTTTCATGATAGAGTATTTTAGATCATGCAGAGCTGATCCTTCCAGAACCCGCGCTTCCTTCGAGTTGTCTATCTAATTTAATTGACTTAATATATTTTTGTTCACTTTTGTCCTATACTGTTTTGTCAATGTGTTTCTTTGTGATTTGGGTCAAATGCGGAACCAAACACAGACATAAAAAGTTTTCCTTTTTTTTTTTTTTTCTTATTGCTTGTGGTCTTTGTGTTTTATGTCAACATATAAAATGTAAATACACATATTAAAAAAAAAAAAGAATAAAGGATAGATTTTTCTTTTCAGCTGAGAATGAGCAGGGAGGCTGCTGATATCCAATTTGTCTATGAAGCTCTCAACAAGCCACATGAGGAGAACGAGGAGGAAGAGGAGGTGACAGAAGATGAGGAGCCCAAAGCCTGCGGCGTGTGCGGCGATCTGGCGAAGGGCTACCACTTCAACGCTCTGACATGTGAAGGCTGTAAAGGCTTCTTTAGGTAAACAGTAGCTCACATCTTCCTGTTGTAACATTATCTGTGGAAATGATTCTAATGACACGTTTTCCTCCTCATAGCACAGCTTCTGGTAATTAAATGCTGCAGTTAGACACACTTTTTACATCGCAACATGATTAAAATGTTAACTGGATCTATGTTGCAGCAGCTGCCACTGTGCCACTGTTGCCTTGCAGCAAGAAGGTTTTGGGTTCTAATCCTGATCAGTGTGCTTCCATATTGAATTAACATGTTTCCTCATCCAGGGGTTATTTTGAGGCGTTCCAACTTCATCCCTCCATCCAAACACATGTATCTGAGGGTTCGGTGCCTTCAAGTGTGTGTATGTGCACGATTGTCATTTAACCCGTTGACCTACTCATGGTGTACCCCTTCTTTTGAGAAGAAAAACTTTCCCCATTAAAGGCTGTAAAACTCCTACCATTCTTGAATTGCAATGCGAATGCTGCACAGAATCATCCACCAACGGCCCCTGCATTGCATTTCTGGCCCCCTCAGGTTGGAGCTCAAAAGGGCCAGAGTTCAGAAATCAGATGAAATCAACTGTGGAGTCAGGTCTTTAAGGGCATTGTTCAGAAACAGGTGGGCCATACACATGACTGCTGACCCCTCTCAATGCATCCTAGCTACAACTCATGCATCTTTTTATAGGCTGCTGTGATTGTTTTTCCTTTGGTAGACGGACCTCCCAAGTCCATCCAGGGACAGTTGTTTTTCTTTTAGGTTTTCCTCGATTGATGCTGCTGTTGTGCTACAGAAAGATGGTACTCCTTAGCAGGCATTAGTTGCTTTTGTTTTGCCTTTGTGGAATGAACTACTTTAAGGTACATCAGTGCGTTTCTCCATGTGTAGCTGCAGGAACTTCAAAAGATAGGGAGACTGAAAGCTGTTGCTGCTGCCAGCTTTCAAAATGCCCTGAAGAAGTTTTATTTGTTAGTAGGAATTATAGATTTTCAAAGCAATCATCAAAACTCCGGCACTTTAAAAGTCCATTTTAGTGGGTAAAATAAAATGCAGCATGTTTTTTATTATTGTTTTATCTCTTTAGATGTATGGCAACCACCTGGCTCAGGGAGGCCTCACAGTGGGGCGTGTTGTTAACGTAATGCCGTCTTTTTTACTTTTCTATATATGACTTTTGAGATGACGAGTTATTTTACAGCACACACGTAACTATGATGGAACAGTCCAGTCTGCGGAAATAATTTAGACTTATTTTCTCACCCAGAGTTAAATATTATTGTTTATTATGTTGGAACGCTGTTTCTAATTTGTAATTTTAAAAAAATCAATTTAGACGTGCCATAAAGAGGACAACGCAGCTCCGATGTCCGTTCCTGAATAAATGCATCATCACCAAAAACAACCGCCGCTCATGTCAGGCCTGCCGCTTCAGAAAATGCCAGGCCATCGGGATGCGGAAAGACAGTGGGTAACATCTAGTTATAATATTTCTATTGGTTGGTTAACATTTTCTTGTAAGCATTTTCTTTGTTTTTAAGTAAGAATACACTCATGGTAAAAAGATATCAAACTCTCTTGCACATCTTGGCCTTTAGCTATCAAGACATTATATTGAACATGATTTTGTCTTCATAAGGATGTAAAATTATTTAAATCTAACATTAAGCATACAAAACCACAGTAGATTCTTACAGTCATTGTTTAATAAAACAAAACCTAAAATAGCAATGTTGAGAGGAAAATATAAGTACACAAGTTGTTCTCTCTCACATCAGTTTAGAGGAACTTTGTGCCATCTTCCTTCACCTGGTTGAAGTCTGGACTTTGACTAGGCCAGTGCAGGACCTTTGTTTGTTTCAGCCATTTTCTTTGAGATTTGCAGCTGTTTGTTCTCTTAATGAACCAGTTCAGGTCCAGCTGTAACTTGAACAGGACTGATGCCGTTACAGTTGACTCAAAAACGCTGTGGTGAGAAGAAGAGAATATTGGCTGCAAAATGAGTCCAAATTATCATGTCTTCACCACTAGGATTGATCATTTCCTTGAGGTCTTTGTGCAAACACTGTGTTTGATTTGTGCCTGATGGCAAAAAAAATCCACCTTGACTCATATGATCTCTGTCTTTCCAAACAAAACAAACTATTCTAGCCTTTTTCTATCCCATTATTGCCTTCAACCGTTTTGGATTTTTTTGTTTGTGCAATTTCTGTGGACCCAACATTGATCATTTTCTCACTATTGAATAATGGACTTCCGATTGTCTGGAAGTGACTCTATACCCTTTCTAGGTTCGTAGACCGTAGTAATTGCATTTTATGGTCATTGCTGATGGTTTTCCTTCTTGGTGTGAGGCTGACGCACAGCTTCAGACCCGAAAAAAAAAAAAAAAAACTCTTGCTTTTGCACCAGTAGTAATGTTCATTAGCGGTCTAAGTGCTTTAATTAATCCAACACACACTGATTTATAGAAACAAGTTAACAAAAATAAAAGGCTTAAGTAGTAAAAAAAAAATTATTTTATTTTGAAGATCATGTTTTCATGAATCTTGACTTGCATTTGATGTTTCACTGGGATTTGTAAATCAAAATACAAGTTGAACATTTCTGATATTGTTTCCTCATTTTGTGTGCGGATGTGCAGTGGTCATGTCGGAGGAAGCGGTCTTGGAGCGAAGAATCAGAATAAAGAAGAAAAAGATGTGCAACACGACCACAGAGCTTTCGACCCAACAGGAACAGGTGGTTGAGGAGCTGCTCTGTGGCCTCCGCAGCACATTTGACTCAACGTTTTCACACTTCACTGGCTTTAGGGTGTGTGACTTCACACATGCGCTTAATAATGGTCATTGTACTCGCTGTTTGAATTATTACTATTTTTTTTTTTTTTTTACCAGCCCATGGACAGAGATGTGTTGGCAGAGAACCAGCAGTCCAGACCCCAGACCAGCACCCTGATGAACAGCTGGTGCACGGCTGAAGAACATGGAGATGATCCTTCAACGTCCCCTTACCCCTGCTCCCTTTCCTCTGCCTCCTCCCCGTCTCTCTCTTCCTTTTCCGCCCACTCTTTCCTCCCCGGTTCCTCTGAAAAAGTTGAGGACAACGTTGGAAACGAAAACAGCAGCGTTTACACTAACCTCCCTCATCTGGCTGACCTCACGACCTACATGATCCAGGACATCATCCGCTTTTCCAAAAGCCTTCAGGACTTCCGGTAAATATGTCCGTGTTCAGATAGAAATAAACGAGTTTACCAGAATGATTTTCCAACACCTTGAACCTGAAATTATCAAGAAACTATGATGTATTGAAAAATAGTCTGAAAATATCTTATTTGATAGTTGTAGCACACGACAAATAGCCTCGGTGTATTTCCCTGCTAAGTATGAGATTTCTGCTGATTCGCCTACTTTCCATGTAGTTCTGTGATGTTTAATGCTCTTCAGGCATTTCAGTAGTTGTAGATTTTAGTACCGCAAGTTATCCTTAAAACATTAAAAGGAGTTCCTAGCTTTTCACCTTTTGCTCATAAGAAAGCCTCAGTGGTGTTTCTCCTTGTTGAAACATAAAAAGCCAGATTTTAGCCAAAAGTAAACAGAAATGATCTCCTTATTGATGAAGATGAATGTTTACCTTTTTATAGTCTGAAGCACACGTGACCTCACTGATCATTATGGGTGCTTGAGGACTCGAAGGTTATGGTCATCCTTCTGTGGTTTCAGTTTCTGTTTACACACAGGCATTCCATACGACTGCCTAAAGTTTCTCCTCAATATTCTTCTCTATAGATTGAATAGAGGGCATCTGTGAACTTTAGTTGCAAATTTCCACCTCATTCTGAATTGCATTTACATCTAGACTTTAATTAGGACATTCTAACACATGAATCCAACCATTAAATTGTGCATCCGACTGGGTATTTGGGATTATTGTTCTGCTGGGTCTACCTTTGGTCCTTTGTGGCGTCTGACAAGAAATTCTTGGCCTTAGCTCCATTTTCCTCCACCATAAACTTTGACCTATTTGCTTGACTCAGCTGCAGCAAAGTCCCCCCCCCCCCCCCATGCTGCCACCACGATGTTTCCACCACAAAACTTAATGTGAAAGATGGTATATTGAGGTCGATGTACTAGTTTTCTGCTGCATTCATGGACTTATTTTTATACTACAAAGTTTGCATGTAGGCCTAAAACATGTATTTCTGCTTTGTTCTTATCAGAGAACCTTCTTGCATACGTTTGCGGTGTCCTTCAAGGTTTTGTGGCAAACTCTAAATGAGACTTATTGTTTTTCCTGCCACTGAACAATCGTGTCTTGGTAGGTTTGCTCTGATTTTCAGATGATTGATTGAACAGAGAAAGTGGAAATGGTTGGAACTTTAAAAAAAAAAAAATTAACATTTGAAAAGATTTAAAGTTTTCTTTATAAAATTCCAATAAATTATAGCAAGATGTCTGATTGCAATGGAACAAAATCTAGAAAAAAAAAAATAAAAAATCCAAGCATGCAAATATAGACAAAACTTTAATTTTGACCCAAGGTTTCTGTTCCTGCCATGTTTCATGAAGCATTTGTCAGAACTGAGGTTTGTGTTCATCTCTTCTGCAGGTCACTAAGCATTGAGGACCAGATATCTCTACTGAAGGGAGCCACGTTTGAAATAATGCAAATTCGCTTCAACATGGTGTTCAACACTACGACGAGCAACTGGGAATGTGGCTGCATTACATACTGCATACACGACGCAGTGCGAGGTGGGATTAAATGGTGTTTTAATTTGGTATATAACATGTTGTTGCTTCCAGTCACCTCGCTTGCGAATATTTCCTGAATTTCCTCCTCTTATTTTGCATCTGCTGTTAGCTGGGTAGTCGGGTTGGCTTCTAGATGATGTCGCCTACCTGCTCCAGCAAACATGACTAGAATGAGTAATAATTTAAGCAAAATAGCAAAGCATACAAAGAGTTTGACGCTAACTGAAAAAAAGTAGCTCCCAAAAAAAACGTTTTAGGATTCCACACTGTGTAAGTAATTAAACCAGTCCGAGACATGTCAAAAGCTTCTGATTTTACAGAGGCGGCAGGTATGACACAACATTTTACTTAATTACTCTTTGTGTCAAGTGAATGAGTCAACCAGAATATTTTTTTTGATCAGATAAGAGTACAAGTGGGGGAAATCTGTGTGGTGTTTGTGCTAGTTTTTTCTTGCCTTTCAGCACTTTGGCATTGCATACAAAACCTGCAAAATGCTTGTGTGCTCATTAGTATCCTGCACAGTCTGTGTGAAAACAGACGTGTGTGCACAAGCTCTCTCTGCTACTTGGTCTCTTGGTTGTGGAATATCTCGACTCCTGGAGAGGGAAAGTTCAGCAGAATGCAGTCGAACTGGACCGGTCGCTTTAAGTTCAGTGCCAAGTGGAGCTCACGTTCACATCTTTTTGCACGCAAACGGTCTTGCAGCGAAAGATTGTTTGATATGCTCTGCTTTCTGGAGTCAAGAAAGATTGGCCGGGGGGAGGGATCCTTTTCAGTTTGGACCCTGCATAAATAAGCAGGTTTAGCCAACAGCTGGAGGATTGAACAGATCAAACCGGCCTGAGCAGCTATTCTGCGGGTTTTTGAAGGAACAAGAACACCTGAATTTAAGACTCAGGTTGATTAATTTAGTGGTCTCAAACTCCAGTCATTGAAGGCCAGAGACTTGCAACTTTTAAATGTGTCCCTTGTTCAACACACTTGAATTAAATGGTGAAACAGCTTCACTAACATGCAGTTAAGCACGACAGAGCTCTGCTAATGAACTAATAATGGAGCCAGGTGTGCAGACGCAGAGAGAGATCCTAAATATTGCAGGACACTGGCTACTGGGGATTTGTTGATTTGTACTAATATGTTATATGAGTTGCTGTCCAAGACTCTTTGCAAAACTGAAAATCTAAAATGAAATTAAAAAAAATTTGTTGCAGACATATACATTAATTGAAGCAAACCTAGGATTTTAAGGTAATTTATAGGTGCTGATATGTGAATTTACATACTTGGAGCATTGGTTACTGCTGCATATTAAAGACAAATGGAAAAACAACACTTTTTCTTTTTTTTTTTCCAGTAGACTTTACCTTCACTGCTGGTGTGGGGTGAGGTTATGTCTAATCACTGTGACATTTTTGGGATGAGCTTTAAGTAACTATCAAGAAAATATCTCTTTAATGTGCCCATCACTCTGTTTGTGATGTCGGTTTTATCATTTCCTGTTATTCAAAGTACTTCTTTCAGTTAAATAAAAGCACTTGTATGCACGTTGAAACTCGCTAATTTGTCTGCCTTTGGTAACTTCTACTGAATAAATTCAGATATTTCAGAAACATTAGAATTGGAAGATAAATCATTTTAAAATCTCTTTTAATGAACCATAGAAAAATGTTCACATCTTGAGTTTTTTTAGATTTTGTTGTACTAAAACCAGATTTCTTTGGCTGGATGTAATATTTCAAAAGTGATGGCACTTTTGAAATATTAATTCTTTTCTTGGTTCAACTCACCTGAATCAAACGACAGTCTGCAAAACATTATGGCATGTTTGGGAGGTATTTTGATTTTAAATCAGCTGTGCAACACAGTCTAAAGAACAACTTTCCTACAGAGCTGTAAAGTAAAAAAAAAATCATTTTAAAATGCTTTTCTTACTTTTTAGGGAATGTTTGGGGTTCTTATGATGGACAATATTGCTCTGAATAAAAAAAAACCTTAAAGATATTTTAAAACCACATCATTTCATACATCGTTACAAGGCATGGCAATTATTATTTTGTGTTTGCGTGATTATATTTCCATGTTTTTATGCAGTTTAGGGTGAATCTGTGCCAGCTCATGCATCTCGTTGTCTTTCACTGACCTGTTCCTCCTCACATCTCCCAGGGGGTTTCCAGCCACTCCTACTTGAGCCCCTCTTCAAATTTCACCACAATCTGCGCAAACTGGACCTGCAGGAGGAGGAGTACGCCCTCATCCAGGCCATATCGCTGTTTTCTCCAGGTAGCAGCAGAACTTCCGCTCGGATCAATCATTTATGAGCCCCGTAAATATTTCAACCTTACAAACTGTGTGCGCTTGCAGCCACCCAGATGAACGTGAAAATATATTTTTAGATTTTTCCATTAAAAATTCAATCCACCAGATCGTCCTGGAGTGCAGCATCACGCCGCCATCGATAAAGTTCAAGAAAACTTGGCAGAAACTCTGAAAACCTGGATTGACTGCAAGAAAAAAGGCCCAAAAAAACAGTGAGTGAAAACCCACGGTCAGCCCATTCGCTGTCGAACCTCTTCACATATTTGCAAACCTTTCGTCTGCAAACGTTTTCAGCCTGCTGTATCCCAAAATGATAGCCTGCCTCACGGAGATGAGAACGATGACGGAGGAGTACAGCAAGCAGATTCTGCAGATCCAAGACGTGCAGCCTGACACCATCTCTCCGCTCATCATGGAGGTGGTCAGTAAAAACCCCTGCAGCGTCTGAGGCCCAAAACTGGCCACTTCCAGCATTCGGCTCTTATTTAGCCATTGAGGGACGGGGGAAACTGAACATCCCCTTTGATTCACTGCTATGTAAGGCACACAGGAAACGTGATGAAACCATCTGCTTTTTGCACAATTTCAAAGCATTCGCTGGGCAGAAGTGAGCTTTACAGACTCACTGATTTGCTGGTTTCAGGTACTTTTGTTGTGGCATTTTGAGACAATACGAGTTTTGATGTTTACGATAATTTTCACTGCACTCAGAATGGAGACTGCTCAGGAAGCAAAGGGAAACCTTCTCCTGAAAACATTTATACCGTCTCACTTGTTACCTCAGGTTGTGTTCAGTTTTGTGTTTGTTGTGCTATGTAAAAACAGAAGCTTAACACTTATTGTAAATAGAACTGTAAAGGTATTTTTGAAATCTGTTATTATGTAGCGTGATTAAGATGTTAATTTATATTAAGGTTCAGAAACCCCTCAAATCAGGCTGTCTGGTAATATCAAAACAATCTGAGGGATCTCTTTCACATAAAAAGAAACACAAGAAGATTTCTGCACATTTTTTTTTTTCAGGACTTTGATTTGTTTAAGCCACAATAAGGCAATTAAGATGTCATTTAAAGGTTAATGAATGAATGAAAGAGAAGTAATAATCAGGACATAAGTGAAAAATATTATTAATCTCACTGAGATTTGTTCACCAATTAAATTGGGCAAAGAAGCCACAAGCATAAATGCCACACTGCTTCTACTCTACGCGCTGATGAAAAGCACAGGCTTTAGATGGAGAGCTTTCAAAATATTATCTAAACTGATTAAAGAGCTAAAGTTCATCATGGGTTTATCTGACTTTGAGTTATAATGTCTGACTTTCACCTAAAAGAAAAAATTAAAAGGAAGACCAAATTCCAAGTCTTCGAACTACCTTGATCTGTGACCTTTCATGACATGACTACCAGTAAAGGAAAGAACTAGATCTTTTGCTGTGACTTAAAGTTGCGCCGTTACAGAACCAGGTTGGATCGGATCTCTGCTCATGTTGTTTTCACACATCTTTAAACTCTGAACCTGCAAGACGTTTCATTCTGGATGTCATGGTACTTTGAACTGAGCCGGATTCAAAATCAAAATGCTCTTAAAGGAAGTGGCGGCTCAACGACTCCTATACAGAAGAAGAAGGGGACACTTGTATAGCTTTACACAATGGACAAACATAAACTAGAGTAAGATGCAACCTCAAACATTTAATGTAATCAAATCTCACAGATTGATCAGGCTATATATGTTCCAGGGTTCAGACTGTCTGAACACAGAGATCAGGAGGTGCTGGTCAGCCAATCACAGGCAGAATTTGGGTTACAAAGGCAACATATTTTCCTTTAAAATACAAACCATCCAGCTACAAAGTCAGAGCAACATCAACAAACTGACATTGTCTCATGAATTAGGCTTTGTGCGCTTAACAATAAATACATTAAGTTTGATTGTAAATTTTGACTGAACTAGAATTGTTTTGAATGATTAATTTATAATCTTGTGAGGTTTTAAATAACTTCTCTTTCACAAGGTTTCTTCAGTTCTGAAACTCGGCTTGGAAGGATCAGGCTTATAAACTGTAATCGCAAACATTCACACTTACAGGACATAAAGCTCACTGACATTATTAATGAGGTCATGGAGGTCACATTAGTCCAGTGGTTCCCAAAGATTTTCTGGCTCCCCCCTACGGATTACAATAACCCCCCAAAAAATAAAAAAATAAAGTCAACTGGGCACACACATTGTTCAACCAGACATAAACCTGTAGACATATTTTGTTTTCAAACTCCACTGACGTTTATTTCACACCTCAGGTTGCACCAAACACACTACAAACCATCTTTACAGTGAAACACTTTTGTGCAACTGTTTTTTTTTTTCTTTCATCCATACCGTTTCCCGCACCTCCACATGCAATGGAACGGCGAAGCACTTTGGGAACCACTGCATTTGTCTGTGACTTCATTGCCCTATCAGTGGTGTTGTTTCTAAGCTTGATACTTAGAAACAGTTTCCGAACTGAAGAATCCTTTTGGCTGAAAGACGATACAAGAAATCCAGTTGTCTTTACCTAAAGCTCAGAAGATTAACACGTCCCAGGTGACTGAGGATTTAAGCTGTTTTAGTAATATCTAAATCAGCAAAATAAGAGATTTAAAAATCACAAAATCTTTGTGCCGTTTGCAATCGCCAAGCTCCACTTTTTAATTACAGCAATTGTTTCCCTAAAATACGAAAACTTCTTTTAATTTACCCCATTATCCCACATCAATTAACACTTATTTCAGCAAAGCACCAATGCAGAAAACAAAATCTAACTGCATGTTCTAAATGGGGGAGAAAATGTAGCACCAAATGTGGACAAAGTTGACCAAATGTAAAATGACCAAATGTAGCTGGGGATGAAGAACCCCGTCTTAAAGCGCCCATGTCTGTCTATTTTAATTATGTATACAAAGCAAAGTTGACTTTTTTTTAAGCTTTATATAACATTGTGTTATTCCATTATCAATAACATACAAAGTGTTGCTTTCATGCAACCTTTGCAAAAGTTGTCATATAAGAAATGTTTCATGCAATAAAGAGTGGCTGAACTAAGGAAGGTAAATGCAGCTTCTGGTTTACAAGCCTAAGCCAATAGTGTGTCAAGTAGCATTCGTCTAGGTATTTCAGCTTCCCGAACCACATTTTCTTTCAGATATCTTATGTCTCCTACTAAAAAGTGCAAATTTAGTCAAGTTCCACATAAAAGTCTGGAAATTTTAATTGAATAGACAGGAGTCTGCTGTAAGACTGGTATGAAGCTGTGGAATTTGTTCATGCCTTCTCCTAGCTGATGCCTTTGCAAACCTACTTCAAATTCACTTAAACTTATTTTCTAGTTAATTAGACTTATGATATGAGGACAATGTAAAATCAGTGACGGAGTCCTTTAACTCCATCGAAAGGTTCTTGAATTAACAGATTTTTGTTGCAGTTGAATTGTATCAGAGATTAAAGGTTCCAGTTTGCAGCTTTCCGATCAGGTCGACTGTAGGTGGCAGCAAACCTTCTTGAATTAGGAATATAACTTCTCTAGACTCTTTATTTTTGCACTTAAATTATTGTCCTCTTCTGTTTCACATTAGTAGATATTTTTTCACACAAATGCAGCAACGGTTGTAGCCATACTTTCTGGAAGGGTTCTCCCGTAGCTGCCTTAAATGGAGCCCTCTTATTGTAAAATAATTCAAATTATCCTGTTCATTTAACTGGTTGTGCAACAAATACACAGCTAACACTAAAAGGAAAACCAGGCAGACAAATTCCTTGATCATTTCCAGGCTATCCTACTCTTTATTTGTTGCAAATTACAGTACCAGGGAACTATTCCTCGGAGCACGCAAAGGGAATATTTACAGAGGCGCAACATTTAGCATACCTTCACAGAAACAAAAGGAAAAATCAAAACAAAAAAAAATTTTCAGTCACAAACAGAGGCATTCAAGTAGTAGTACTGTTATACAGGATGTATTTGTTGTATTTTTCTTCTTTTACTTTGTTTCCGTCTCTTTAACCCCAGTTGGCATATAACTGGTATATATGCTAGTATGACTTATACTAGTAAATATACTTGTTGTTTTTTTTTCTGTTTTTGGTAACCATTTTGTTTTAATTGAACTGGGTGTCAAGGGTTGGGGTACAGTGGTCAAACCTTCTGGTGGAGGGAAGCAACACGTTCATGAATGCAAAATTACAGCAAGCAGGAGACGTGGGAGATGAGCTACATGACTCGACCCCCCACTTAGGTGCTACTGAGTCCTACCCCAACCCTCCCTGTCTACGTTTCAAGATATGCAGCCCAGAGACAACAGAAATATCCAGACAGAGGGGAGGAGAAAAAGAGCAGAGAGTTATTGCCTCTGAGGATGGCTCATCACAACTACGTCAACGTTCGGCTTTGGTAACAGAACCAACACTGTGAGCGATACTGAATCTCTACTGTAGTCTATATTTACAGTATGCGAGGCCTCCTGCTGCCTCATCAGTCCACGTGCGCGCCCGTGATAAAACATCTATCAAAATAAACACCTGTCTATATTGTATCTTCAGCTGGGGGGTGGAGTGGGGTGGGATCCTTACAATTAATGTCTGTATAATCCACGAAGTGTGCGATGAAGGATGGGGGCGAGGAGGAGGTGGAGGCTCGTGTGGCGGGACGTTCGACAGCACCGAGGGGGGAGTCACGACATCGAGGGACGGGGGTGATGGAGGAGACAAGGCGAAGGTGTATGAAAGCAAAGGCACTCCAAACTATAGTTACACTATACATGACTAGTTCTTGTTACAATAATACAGCTGTTATCTACTGTACTGTACAGGTAAGATTGAACATATGGCTGGATAAAGCTGATCGTCATCATCTAACAATATCCATAAACAATATTAGTTCAGCCCTGATTCTTTTTTTTTTTTTCTCTTCTTTTCTTTCCCAACTCTTTGTTTTCGCTCATAAACAGTACATGGGTCAGCGTATATACATACCTTAAACACAACATGGGGAAAATAAAATAATAATTGTAACATAAAAAACAAGATACAAGACGTACAAGTCAGAATTTTGGTGAGGAGCATTTATACTGTATATACAAATAGTTTTTTTTTTTTTCCTTTTTTTTTTTTTTTTTAATGTAGTGAGTGTTCTTGGTAAATAAACGCGTGTGGACTGTACCGAGCAGCTCTCTATGCACTGTGCTGCGAGGACGAAGGGTGGTTAACACTTTAAGGAGCGCGCTCGCTGGAAAACAGAGAAAAGAAAAAAAAAAAAAAAAACTGTGATCATCTGGAAGAGGGAGGCGGATGCTGACAGGAGAACCGGTTCGTCGAGACGTCGCACCGTTACGGAGTCCAAGGCAAAAAGGAATAAAGCAGGTGCTCTAAATCCACCTGCAGCCTTTAATACACGCAACACAGGAGAGGAGCGAAGCTGCTGCTGGACGCCAACGCTTCCAGCCAGAACAGGAGCAACAAACAAAACATCAACTTATCCAGATCCGTCTTTAGGCAGCGGCAAATATTGCCGCTACGCTGCCAGATATGAGCTCACCATAAATGATTTCTGAACCATTGTAGTTATTATACATTTATCTATATATAATTTTTATACAGAAAGAAAAGTATCATATAAACTGTGTATGCTCGTTTGTACTGTATGTATATATTATACAAGCACGCAGGAAGCAGATACACATCACATCCGTCGTCGCACACCCCCCCCCCTCCCCCCACCAAAACGCTGCCCAGGAGTAGGAAAAAAAAAAAAAAAAAAGATTTAAATAAAAACAATGAGTAAAACAGGCTGCTAGAATTAAAAACCCCAGGTGAAGGAAATAAACCACCCGATCTGCAGAGCTTCTTCCAGCGGACGTCATCATGCATAAACGTGTGCGAGAGGATGTGAGTGTGTATGAGTGTGTGTAATACGCGTGCATGAGCCTCATGCCTTGTCTGCGGAGGTGAAAGGTCATGGCGGGCCCCCCTCTCCGGTTGGTCCTTCTGTACTTGGGTCATGCACTACAGGAGGAACCAGAGGAGGAGGGGGTGGATGCAGAGACGTGGTATGATAAGGAGGGAGGGGCAGTCAGGAGGCGACGAGGGGCAGCAAAGACCTTTTTTTTTTTTTTTTTTTTTTTACTACAGATTGTCCTCTTACAAATGTTAGGAGGCTACCATTGAGTATACATGTGAAGTATACTTGTAGTCGGCAACGCTTCTGCCCCTATGATTCCCTGTCGAAGGGAGCATAGGGGGGTGGAGGACAGTTCAGACAGCTGGGGGTCAGAGGTGGAGGTCAGGGTGGCTGGGTTCGTGTGGTCGTGTCGCCGCTGAGCCCCGGGCCGCTGCAGCATCGCCGCGCCACCGCCAGGAGCAGAGCTGATCGTAGCTCACCCCCTGGCCAGGGGGGGGCGCAATGGAGAGGGGGCTGTGGGCCGGGGGCTGAGGCCGGGGCGGGGGGCGAGTGGGGTCTGCAGGCTCAAGAGGTGGAGTTGGAGGCTGAGGCGGAGGCAGTGGTGGTGTTGGGACCTCGCTCCGTGCTGCTGCCATCTGTGGGCAGGAAAAAGGCTGGTGAATGTTATCTGAGAGAAACTGATTAAAAGAAAAAAAAATGTAGAAATTTGAGTTCTGGGTTTTTATGCAAAAATGCTTCTTGGAAATAAAACGTGTTGTTTTGAAACACCTGTCAAAGCTGAACATTAACTCTGCTGCCGACTACTGTTTGGTGTCTCCTTATACTGATCATACACTACTGTGTGTGATCAGTATAATTTTTGGTCAGAGTGGTTATGTTGAACTGCACAGGTAGATCCTGTCCCACAGCATGATACTTCCTCCACCACAAGCTTTTGGCAGTTGGCAGAGAGGATTTGGCAAATGCCAAGTGGGGCACAAACCACATACTCAACTCTGCTAATCACCTACACATTAATTTTCCTCACTAATGTGAGAAAATGAATAAGTTGAAATAAACCGGGTTTCCAACAGCAAGACATTTATTACCAAGAAGCATTATTACAACTACAAAGTAGCTGACAAACACTAACCTAATACTCCAACTGACTTTGAAATCAAACATTTTCTACCTATAATTAATCTATCACAGTTTAGCTTCGTTTAACCATAGTGTAATAATGTTAAAAAAATAAATAAGGCAGAAACTGACCAGTGTGATTATAGTACTATATAATGATTATAGTACTATAACTAATAATCATTAGTTCTGGAGTCATCAATTGTCAGCCACAGTCTACACAAATCTACTTAACTTACAGGTGCATTTTAATAAATCATTGACGTTTTTATTTCAGTAATTCAACAGAGAAAGGGAAGCGAGTGCTTCCAAGTTGCTAATGGTGAGAAAAGTCTGCTGAGAGAAGTGCGGCTCTGACCTGTGGTGGCAGACGCGTTGGTTGGCGTCGAGGCGACAGCCTGGTTGCGGGCGTGGGCAGGGATGAGTATGGAGGCCAGCGAGGGATTACTGGATAGCTCTGAAAGATAATGAACAGAAGTTATCAGGTCATGCTGCTGCACAGCTTCACTAAACCCTGGAGAGACGCTCAGATCTGTCAAAAAAGAACATTTCAATGAGCTGAGCATGGAAACACGGGATTAACTGGAGGAAAAGCTGAACGCGGAAGAATCAGGAAATAGGAAAACTTCCACAGAGGGAGACGGGGAGTGCTCAAACCGAAGCAGATAAAGTAAAAACAGACAAACATGAGAATGAAATAAAACTATTTCAAAGGGTCAATTTTCTTCCCTCATATGACCAGCTTGCGTGTCCGGAGCATACCCTGGGTGGTGAAGTTGAAGAGCGAGGGCTTCTCTCTGCCGTTGGGCAGCTTGATGTTGGGGTCACGCAGCTCATCAAAGAAGGAGTGAGCGCAGGCCTCCAGAGGGGTGAGGCGCGCCGTGGGCGTGTACTCCAGCAGGCGAGAGCAGAGGGCGATGGCCTCCGGAGGGGTCCGGGGCCGGAAGACCTGAACAGCGGTCAGAGACAGCATCAACGTGTTAAGACTGGTCGATATCGCCATGCAGGTAGACGTCTGGACAGCTGAGGTACAACCAGGGGAACGATTTAAACGTTTCTGTGATCTGGCACTTTGAGGGCAGTGAATTAAATGCAGCTGCAGAGAACGACCCCGACACGGTTCCCACATATCCATGGAGAAATGTATATTATTCTGCAATCAATTTCTAAGTGCTCAGTTTCTTACATCCAATTTAAAAGAAAAGTTAAATATAAATTTATGGTGAACTGTAGCGACACATATTTCTGCAGTACTACCACTTGTATGGGGAACCTGGAAACATCAGAAACTGGAATTAAGAAAGAAAGAAAGAAAGAAAGTAGGAAAAAGAAAGGAAGGAAGAGGGGAAGGGAAGCAAGGACAGCAGGAGCTAAAGACAGAAGGACATAAGAAAAGGAAGGGCAGACAGAAAAAAAAAAAAAAAAAAAAAAGATATATCCGTTCTCTTATTTTCTTTTGCCTTTATTATCCAGGCTTGGGAAAATACTAAAAATACATTCTATGTTTTTCCAGACTGCGTAGGATCCCTGCAGAACAGAAAGGCCGGCGGCTGCCTGTTGATTGGAGGCTAAATTTATAAAAGCTTTGTGTGAGGAATGGAAATAATGTCCACCCACTCCTTACAGCCTCATATTTACTGTCTGTGTCTCACTGTACAAGATAAAAGTAAAGAGTCGATCCTTAACCACAACCTGCAGAAATACTGATAGAAACCAGCTGTTTAAAAGAGTTGCTGATCCAACTCTGCTCACAAAACCATTTTCTCCCCCAGCCTGATGGTAATGGTTGTTAATAATAACAACAATAATAAGTTTCAGTTTTAGCTTAATGAGTTTTTTTTCTTGTCCTGCTGTTCAAATGTTTTTTTCATAAAAATTATTATGAAAGAATCATATTTTCCAGGTACCAGGAACGACTACACAGACCTGAATAATCCCTTATTTCTTTACCTTTTGGGTCCAGGGTTTTTAATCAGGTTTGCTTAGCATCTTTAAAAGTCGTCTATCTGAATATTGGACACAATTTCAGCTCGTGGTTATCCAAATACTTGCATCTGACCATTTTCAGGAACAATTGTTTTCAAGTTTCATAAGCTTCCTGACTTTGACCTATCAGTCTCTCGCAGATGTTATGCACAAGTTTCTTTTTAAGATCCCAAACTGATCCAGGCTGAACATTTCACATTAAAATAAAAACACCCCTCTGGGTCAAAGCCCAGCTTTTATTAGCTACACCCTTGAGAAACATTGATATGATGTTTATGGTCTTAATCTCTGGACAGAATGTTCTTTAATGAAACGTGCTAAAATAAGAAAAAAAAACAAAAAGTCATTACTTATAATTTAACAAATAAAGTTCACAGTCTTGCCTTTCTATTTACATTTACTTAGCTCATGTCAGCTTAACATTTCCTTTTTTGTAGTAAACATTTCTTTAGGGAATATGATGTTATAACCATAAACTTCTATCCAAATGTCTCCATTCAGAGTAGTTATTAAGTTCAGCATAGTTATTGATCCTTATTGTACATTTTTGATCATTTTGTCTTACGTAATGATGACCTTATGTGAATTAAAATTGGGACCAGCAAATAATTTTTAAATTTGTTGTGTATACTAAATGTCAGCCTTAAAAATCTGTGGTTTTTACCAAAGAGCCTTGTAATTTACATGGTACGCTACATTTATGTAATGTTTTACATGTTCTTTTTCTTCACACATTTATTATACATATGTGGCAACACAGTAAAACTTTGGGTTTGTACATGTTATATATTAGCAATGTGTAAAATCACTCTGCCTCATTCTTTGTTCTTTCAATTCGGATTCGTCTTTTGGGAAATGGAACGGGGAAAATAACCTAGAAACTAAAATATTTTCTGATACTTTCTTTTGTGTTGTCAGTATTTCTCCAGGACCAAACTTTTCCAGATTTTCATATTTAAGGCCAAGTAGGCAGCAGTATTCAGTCTGAACAGTTTCTGAAAACAGTCTTCACGAGCAAGATCTGATGGAGGAACCGAGAGATCCGTTATCATTTCACTGAGCATCGACTGCGTAAGAGGTTTTCAGTAAAGAACACACTATTGGTGATAAATACTATTTTACATTTGTCAAATTGTTCTACTTGATCTTCGCCATAGATTGGACGAAAAAGGTGTCATGTGTCTTGGAAAAACAAAAATCATTTCCATGAAAATGGTCAGGAACTGTTCTGAAACGAGAGAAAAATCAGCCAAGCTCCTCAGAAAAACATTAAAGACTTTTAGAAAGTCTGAAAAAAGATTTGTAACATTTAAAAGACAGTTTATCTCACTTGATCTAATATATCAAGGCATTAGGGATGATTCAAGTCTGTTTGCATATTACACTCAGCTTATACAAACACAGTACTTATGTTACCAAACACAGGCAAAGGTGAGCAAGACAACAACAGAGCAGGCTTAATATAAAAACACAAACATTCACCGGCCACTTCATTAGGTACCCCTGTTTAATTGCTTTTTAACACAAACAGCAATTTAGTCAGTCACATGGCAGAATCTCAGGACATTTAGAAATCCAAAGGCAGAAGACTTTTGTTCAAAGGGATTTAGGTGACTTTGAATGTGCCATGGTTGTTGATGTGAATATTTGATCCGCTGGGACTTTCACACGCAATCTTTTATGGTTTGTAGAAAAGGGTTTGTTTTGGAAAACCAATTGAAAAATGACCCAAATAATCACTTGTTACAAGCAGACGGGCTACAGCAGCAGAGGACAAACTCCTGCTGGCCCTCTTGCCAGCTAAAGAAAACTTGGTTTGCTTTTGTGAGGTTATGTCGCACAAAAGCAAACCAAGACTGGACGATCACATGCTGGAAAAACTTTGCCCGTTTCTGACTCGCACATTCAACTGCAGAAATTGGAGTGAGCCACAGGAAAGTATGGATCGATCCTTCTATGCGTCAGTGGGTCAGGCTGCTGGTGAACTGATGGTGTGATTGACATTTCTTTGTGTACTTTAGTACTAAACAAGCACCATTTACACACCTATACCAGGTTAACGCTCCACGATATAAACTATCTCAAACCTGCTTCTTGAACGGGACAATGAGTTCAACGTACACCAATAATCTTTATAGTCACCCGTTACACCTTTGTTGTAACGGAAGATTTGCATAATGAACGTGCAGAAGAGAAATCTGCACCAAAGGCAAAAGGAGGGATCCAGAACTAGCCAGGTGTACCTAATAAAGTGGCCGGTAGATTAACATGTCATACAATCTGATGCATGATGATGTTCGACATGCAATGACAAAAAAAAAAAAAAAAAAGAAACACAAGAGCAGTAAGCCAAAACCTACATTTAAAAAAAAAAAAAAAGTTTTGTGAAAGCAAACAGCTAAAAGAGGAGCTCTTAAATCAGCATGCGGCTCCGGTGGATGGATGTTAGATGATGGGATGGCAGAACAAAAGCGGTGGGATGTGGCAGCAGAAGAACGTAGAAGTAAAAGTGCTGCTGTACCTGCTGACTCACCTTAGTCCAAGGGTGGGCCTTGATCTGGGGGAATTTGAACTCAGTGTAGTTGGGGTTCATCTCGCGGATCTGTTCTCGGGTTGGAGTACCGAGAACCTGAAAAGAAACAGCAAAGCGTCGTTAACCTCAACAGCATTTAGTCCTGAAATCTAAGTCCCGCTTGCTCAAACACAGTGAGCTCAGCACGGCAGGCTGATTCTCACCTTAATGATTTCCACAAGCTGATCCACCCCACTGTCTCCAGGGAAGATTGGCTGTCCTAACAGCAGCTCTGCCAGGACGCAGCCAGCTGACCACACATCTGCAGGAGTTAGAGAGAGAGAGAAGGAGGGGTCAATAATAAGAAAAACAGGCCAGACACCACAACACACACCCAGCCAGATCCCTAAGACTGGCTGGGTCAGCTGGGGAGGGCGTACCTATGCTGGAGGTGTAGTCAGTGGCACCAAAGATGAGCTCGGGGGCCCGGTAGTAGCGAGAGCAGATGTAGGACACGTTGGGCTCTCCACGGACCAGCTGCTTCGCGCTGCACATACAATAAAAGCACATCATGGTCAGAATCACCGCCCACTTCTGCCAAAAAGAGAGGAACGTGAAACCAGTGTGATCAGAGTACATTTATAAGCACAGGGGCTAAACTGGGATATGATGTGTGAAGGTGGGCTGTGAGATTTTTGCAAAGGGAGCAGAGCCCTCAGCAGACATGACGAAATAAGTGAAACAAGCCGACACATCCGTTCCCTAAAGACAGAATGATAATCCTGCTGTAGGTTCTTAATGCACAGATCTTTATAGAAAAACTACAGCTTTTTTTTATTTTTAAAAAAAACCTCTTAGATGTTTCAAGAGCTAAACTCAAAATGAGATTAATTAGTCAATTTTCTGGTCATTTGTGAGGTTTTCTGAGCCATTCAGACTTTCTGGTGTCCGAGTGGACATGAGCTTAAAGGCAAACTGATTGCCGAGTTTTTATGCTAAAGAGGAGAATTATGACAAGTTGTCCCAGTTTCTAAACCAGTAAAGCAACCACAGACCATCACACTACCACCATGCTGTACGCAGAGTGTTCTTCTGAAATCCTGTTAGTTTTACACCGGATGTAAAAAGGTCCACTTCTGCTTTGTAACTATATTTCTAAAACAAATTGGAGCTTTAAAAAAGAAAAAAAGTTTTTTTGTGTTGTTTGGGTCAGCAAGGTTTCACCAGGGAGCATTTTTGCTCTCTCCCTCTGTTTCTAGTTAAATTATGAACACAGATGTTAATAGATACGTTAGGCCTGCAGTGATTTCATAGAGGCCTCCTCCTGGATAAATCACAAATTTGATCTAGAAGCAATTTTGGTGAGAAGGTTCTCCACTGTTTCATCTTTTCTCCACATGTAAATAAAGGCTCTCACTGCAGATTTGATGGCATCCCAAAGCTTCAGAAACAACATTTTAACACATTTCAGACTGATGGATGTTGGTCTCTTTGTTTCATATCTGTTCTTAATTCGTTTAGACCAGGACATGGAAGTTTATGTTTTTAAGATGTGTAAAAATGCTTCATTTTGTCAAATGGGTTTCTGTAAGTGATTTCTTTAAATGACTTCATAATTGATGATTAATTGCATTTAATTCATAGGTCGACAAGGCGACTAATTACTTATTCACACTGGGAATCCCTTTTTATCATTTGAAAACTGCACTTTATGTGTTGTCTGGTTAACTGGTTAATTGATGATCTGAAACATTTAATTGTGACAAAATAGGAAAAACAGGAGATATTTAGAGATCTCTGCATGGATTTAGTAAACATTTCAATTCTGAACTAAAACAATACGTTAATGTCTTTTATAATTAATATGTGAAACACAACCCATTTAAGATATTGCTTGGAGAAATGTGAGATGTTTGTATTATGGAAACTGTAAAGGAAACAACTAGTTTCCATACTCTACTTTGTGGTTAACTTATTCAGATGTGGAATAAAGACCCCCCACTGGCACACCACTCAAACCCAGCTTGACAGCTAAATTGTAACTAATGTGTTTTCGTCTAATGACTTTATTACCATTTAGTCAGTAGTTTTTCTTTTCGTTCCATCTTCACCCTTTGTGTTGGCACTGGTACAGAATATCGTTTACTTCTTGATTTGTTAAATTTTCACACGCAGCACTTTGGTGCAGCTTGTGCCTGTTAACAAAATGCTTTTTAAATTAAATTGACACTGACAATTCAATCAGCCCAACAGAGCTGTGCTCAGTATGTACTTACACAGAGCAAGTCGGCACTGTGTGCTCAGCTGAGTGACAACAGCATTGTTGATTAGAGCAGCGTGCTGCACCCATCGACCCCCCACTTCACACATAAATGCCGATATGGCTCTGTGACCGCCTCCATTGCTGACTCAGTGGCACATAACAGGCAGATCAATTTAAACCTTCTCACTGCCTCTGTAGTTTAACAAATGAGGCAGATGTGCGGCAATCAAGTCTAGCCTGAAAGTATTGTTAAAAGATATTTGCTGACACTTTAGCAACATTGGAGCACTGCTTAATTTTGGTTGAGACAACAGACTGAGTTACTTTGTTTAACTCTGTATGTTTGTTTTTCCTACAGCTTAAGTCTACTCTGTTTCAGAACTGTTAATTCAGTGGGCACGCTGATTAACCTGCATCCATGTTAACAGCATGACTGTGTCTCACCTGCCAAAGTCGCAGAGCTTGAGAACAGCCGTCTCTGGGTCGAGCAGCAGATTCTGGGGCTTAATGTCCCGATGGCAGATACCAAACGAATGGATGTAAGCCAGGCTCCTGAACAGCTGGTACATGTACAACTACGCAGGGAAGAAGACACACAGACGGGTCACAACTGCAGAACAAGCAGCCACCTGACATGACAAGGTTTATAGCGGGTAAAAAAAGCACGCAGGGGTGTTATTTCAGTCCGGTCTAACACAGGACGTTTTATTATTCTGTCATGCTGTCTTTTTAACGGAAAAGACAGCAGAGATAAATTTTGTTTTGCAGAGATAAAACAACACGAGTTTCATCAATTGCAAAGTTGCAGTTGCAGTCAATATCAATCAACTAATTATGAATGAAAGAAAATGTGGACATTTACTAGCTTAAATAGAAAAAAACTGAATAAAAAAGTTTTTAAAACTTTTTTATTCAGACAAGATAGATCTATTTTTGCTACATTTATTATAAAGTAAAACACAAAAGCAGAAGTAAAACACATAAATGACGGTACACCGGAAAAGTACCTACAAATGATTTAAAGGCTTGACTCCAACAACACAATGTTGCACTTATTTCCTGTATTTTATCTATTTTTGCATTTTTAACCAATGTGTGTTCTTAGGGAAGTATTGCTTTGTTTATATCATGCTAATTAAGAAATCAGCTTAAGGTCTAGAGAAAAACAAATACGTTTTTATTTTTAGCTCACTAGAAAAATACACACAGCTTGCACAACTGTGTTTTATAAAGTCAGATGGTCATTCAAGTAAATCACATAATTTTAGGCCAAATCCTTTGTCTTATATTTAAAGCCCTTGATCTCAAAGTATCTCTTAAATGGAGATAGCTTAAAAATTTCTGCAAGACCAAGAGTCATCTTGGCCTGAAACAAAAACAGAATCCACTAAGATTGAAATATGAACATAGCAGTGAAAGAAAATTGATGCTAAGAATATATGATTATTATAGAATTACCAAATAATAAAGAAAAAGTCAGGAAAAAAAAAATCCAACTCTGGTTTAAAGTCTCCTCTTCAGAGTCTCTGAAAACCAACAATGTCTGCCTCTTCCTGCCATAATGGTAATAAAATCCCAGACTCAGTTATATACCTTAACATAAACCATGGGCAGCGTCTGTTTGGCTCGGCTGTAGTGTCTGGCCACTCTGTAGACGGTCTCAGGAACGTAGTCCAAAACCAGATTCAAATACACCTCGTCTTTCTGTTGAAGAGAAGGAAAAAAAACAAGGACACTCGAGTTAAAACTCACAATCAGAAAAACCAAACAGACATTAAAGATGTATATCAATAATATAAGATCATATCCAGGCTCATCTCAGTCGCCTGTTAAATTTTCCAGCGCGTTATCAGTCTCTTTTGCGTTTTACAAGCCGATAAAACAGATTTTCATATCCTAAAAGAGAATCCATTGCATCTCCCTGGAGGACAGAAACCACAGTCATGAGTCACAACTGCCTGAGCTTCACCAGCGGCCACAGGCAGTGACATCATTTCCTTGTTTCCTGGTTAGAATGAAGCAAGTCTTGGAGGGTAGACTGTTCTCCACCCAGTTATTGTAACACTTCCTTTTTCCTCTGAGTGCAACATCAGCTGTTCAAAACCAAGCCATCGGACCATTAATGGAGACTAATAAATAAAAACTACAAATCATGATTCAGAAATGGAACAGCTGGAGACGGGACAGCAGAGGTCTCCATTTTCCTATTTACTGTCTAATGCTGGAATACTGAGATCATGACTAACAATTCCTCTGAGGTCGGAAACAACGTCAGATTTCATTCCTTCATTGCTTAAGTGACTAAATTTCACTTGTAACGCTTTTGTGACGCTTAATGTTTATTGTGGGTACGGATCTACATTTCAAGACAAAATATTGCAGAAATTAGCTATAAAAAATAAAAAATAATCGACTGAAAACCAATGCAATCTGTGAAGTCCCTCTCAGAGTAATCTGCTTCAGCTGACGCATTTCTGCCACCTTGTGGTAGAAGTGACACATTACGGCTAGCGTGTGAAACCAGACTTCTCATTATCGACGCTTTCTGGGTCGAAACAATATTTACAGACAAGAGAGACATACGGACGTAAACATAAGATGATTTTATTTACTGGAATTACACTAGAATAAGTATTAGAAACTTTGTCAATCTCTCATCCCTTATCTAGGCTTTAGGAAGTCAAATTAAAGTTTCAGAGACTAATGTTTTAGGTTAGCTGATGGAAAAGTTTTAACCCGCCTGTAAGAGTTAAACCGGGGGTGAGCAGGTGGCATCATACAAATGGATGAGAAGTGTGCACCAACCATTATAGTCGCCATCACAGTTATTTTATTGGGAACATCATCGTAAAGGTCAAGAAAAATATTAGCTAGGAACAATCTGTATGTTTGATTACATCCACATATTAATAAATCCCAAATTATTCTATATTTTAAAGGGAATCCTGGAAACAGCTGATTTGATAAATAATTTTAAACGTAAATTACACTTTTTTAATGACTATTTGGATCAGAAATCAACATTTGAACCAGTTTGACTACCAAGCTGCAAGACATTATACAGTCAGGTAATCTCAGTAACATGTCCAGCTGTCACAAAATTCATAAAGTAAAAAAAAAAAAAAAAAGCTACAGGAAAACAACCTGTAGGTAACCTGTAGGGTTCCTACAGAACCCTGATAGATCTATGGAAAGAAAGATTAATCTACAGAGATGCTAACATGTGATCTGCATAGCTCAAAGGAATCTAACACTACTGTCTCTGTACTGGACACACATTTCTCCCCTCTGTGATTATTACACAGAGCTCTGGCTTAAACAGACAATAAATGAAATGAGATGAAGAGCCCAAGAACTCGGAGACAAGACAACCTGTAGATTAACATTTTCCTACAATTATGTTCACACTTTGGCAGTCAGCGCTTCCCTTTCCCAGCCAGGCATGCACGTCTGTAGCCTTTCCCTCCATTGATAACATTTGTGACGACTGGGGAGCCTGTTCCGCCTCCTGCTAGCGCCATCATTGCTATATTTAGCCTAGCAACAGCAATGACTCACTTCCTGCCTCACTGCAAAGCCACTTCCTTGGCTTCTTCCCAGAGGGATTGCCATGCAAAGTCCTGATTGGCTCCTTGTTAACTCCCAGCTAAATAATAAGGCATCTGATTTTGGGGAGAAAAATGCCAGCAGTCACCTGAACAACTGTGAAAGCTTTTTTTTATCAATAATAACCTCCAGCTATACTTTACTAAAAGCTGGATGTGTCTTATACTACACGTTGTGCAGAGCTTATTTCAGCAGGTGTGGTTGTGCTTCATGTCATATGGACACATTGGATAAATCAGTTCTCGGGAAACATATGACAATCCATATGATAAGGAAAACGAGCACAGCAGTACGCTAATGAGAACATAAGGACAGGCAGAAGGAAGGACGATGAGTGAGTCTCCACTTTGTCACACACATTAATGAACATGCTTCCAATGTCGCATTTTGTGTCAAGGAATAAATCACTAAACATGAGCAGAGGACACAGTTTGTCTCGCACTGCCGTTTACTTGCCTAAGTTAATCTTGTGCCAACTCTACCGGCCTGCTAGACCTTGATTAACCAGAGGCAGTGCTGCTCATTCGCATTCTGTCTGCTAACATCTGGGTTTCTGGAATAGGAGCAGAGAAAGAGCTGTGGTCTTCAGAAAGCTACAAACAAATTAATCACATCCACCGTGACATGTAGCCGTTATGTGGTGTGACTGGAGGAAATAAGAACAGTTGCATGGTAACGACGGTGGCTCAGGGTCTGGCAATCAGAAGGTTGAAAATTTTCCCCGCTGCATATCAAAGTGTCAATATTTACAGTTCAGCTCCAATGAGTTAAGCAGCCAGAGTTCTGACTTAAATTAAATAAAGAAAAAGAATGAGACGCTAAAGATTAGAGTGATGGTAAGGAAGCCTCCATACTTTGAGCATATGGCCAAAGATAAATAGTTACAATTCTAGCATAAACATGCACAAATCTGGACAGTGATTATAAAAGTGTTTGGTTGCAAAAGACGTTTCCAAAAATTGCTATGAAGGTTCAAATAAATAACTGACGCGTTATTTTTTAAAGAAAGTCAATAAAAAACATGTCTTTCTCTTCCTAGACGTTACCACTGGCCCAGCATTTCCACTGATCCCAGAGATTTTAACATTGGCACATAGCTGACCCGTTTGCCTATGTTTCTCTCCTAGAAAAATCCAGTATCCCGTTACTCTTTCCATTTTCATAGAATGTACTCCTGGATGAAAGAGTCGTCTCTGTTTTATGTGTCGGCTCTGTCTTCTTCTTGACTGCATGCTTTACATTTGGAATCTGTCCCATGATTGGAATGAATTAACTACGTATTTCTGTGTATATATTGGACCTCTGTTGCTCAAAGTGCCTTAGGATTACATTTATTGTAGATAAATTAACGGGGTCAATTTGGTTTTCAGTGGGGGTCGGACTCCCACAGGTATGTTAATAACCTGTACAGACTGAATTTCTGGGTACAGTCAGGTGTGGAGGGGATCCGTTTTGGTGGTTTCGGGGTCAAATCTCTGCTTTTTGCAAATTATGTGGTTCTGTTCGCATCATCAGATTATGAAAACCAGCACCTCCTAATCCAAGACAGTGGTCTTAAACTGGAAAAGGGTAGAGCACCTTTTCCAGTTGAGGAGCAGATTTAGTATCGCAGGGTCTTGTTCACGAATGAGTGGTAAAAATGAAGTGGGAGATTGATAAGTAGATTGGTGTGGAGTGTGCAAAAATCATTGTATATCTAAATATGCCCAGGGTATGAATAATTTCACAGCTTCTTTTTTTATCTGACCTCTGCATGCACCATCAACTGATGCATTCTGGTCAACAAGTTTTAATAGTTGAGTTTATCTTACTTGGCTTGTTAAATGTAACTAATATTCTGTAGATATATTTTCTAGATGACAGATGTTCTAATCTGATGTGTAATAAGCCCATTACCACCTTGACTCAGTCTCTTTCTGACTCAGTTTGAGTTTAGTCCTTTCAATAAACATATTTATCTAAAACACTGCTACATCCTTATGAGCTAGAAATACTTGCATAGCTGATAATTCTATCTAAAAATGTGCCAGTTCTTCTAAAAAGGCTGACAAAATAAGCTTTTACTAATTGTGGGCAACATGATGACATTAGATCGGGAAGGATTAGAACCTGCCGTCGATCTGCCAAAGCAGCGAGACTGTAATGTTCAACGCTCTTGTTCAAATTAATCAATTTTACTTTCCTGCTCGTCCTTTCCTTGTGAGGTAGGGTTTAAGCAGTTACTGGTTTGAGATGTTTGGTCTGATTGTCCATGAAATGGAAAATTTAGACGTTTCTCTTCGGAAACGAGCAGAAGACAGAAGAAGCATAGCAGGGCTATTTCAAACACCAAAAAGTAAGAGTTTAATGTTTAAAATTTTTGTACCAGTACATTCCCATTATCTCGCCGGAGTGCGAGATAATGGGAATGTAACAACGTGACCGTTGTTATTTACCTCTTAATACAGGCATTATAAAAATCTGATCGCTTGTACTTAAAACATTCTGCTAAAAATATCTTCATTATGCACTTTTGCACATGAGAGAGGTGAGATGTGTGATTGTGAGCTGCTCTGCACTCTTAGCTACACTGCAATGATTACTTTGAGGCAGATAACCTTAAGGATAACTGTTCCACTCGAATGCCGCATTAAAACTTCATATTCTCAGGAGGTAAAAGTCAAGCAACTATTTGCTTACAACCCACGCTATTTGGAACAGCTGCCTTCATTTTAAATAGTCTTATACAAGAGGTTAAAGGGTAAAAGCTGAAGCACACCGTGTGCTCCGGGCCTGCCACATGTCAGTAATTGCATAAGACTACCTGTCCACATAATGACAGCTGTGGCAGCTGTAGTTGCGTGCCTGACAGCTGCCTCCCTGAAAGATGCATCCAGTGTGAACTCTCACTCCATGATTCAGGGTCTTCTTATTAAAGACCCTTCCATCCATCAGCCTGTCTGTAACTTTCCATCCATCGTCTAAGCACTGACTTTACCTTTCGCCTCCTTCACGAGCCCTCCCTTCTTTTTCCCCGCTCACTCTAGGCTCTATGGCTGGTAAATCCTCATACCAACAACATGGTGCCAGTCTCCATAATTAGCCAAGTGACACGATGAGAGGAGATAGAAGGGGGCAGGGAGGATAAATGAGCAGGAAAAGCAACATGGTAGAATTGAATGTAAGCAGGAATTTTATGGATTTGATGATGAAATCAATTTGAGACACAAAAAACAAATGTTTTTTTTTTAAGTGTTACATGGAGAGCAGCCGTTTGTTTTTGGTAGTCTAACAGTCTCTGCAAATAAATTATTAGCCATGTATTCCCAGAGGTCACTGAGCACATGAGGTAAGAGGAAACACTGAGGGGGAGCTTAAAGAATAGAGGGGACAGCTTGAGTAAATCTATAATTAACCAACAACTCCTGATCTTGCAAAGTTATGCCTCCTCACCCCACCCCCACCCAACCATCTCGGTCAGCTTTCTTCACAACAAAACTCAATTCAAACCTACGACCCCATAATCCTTTCCTTTAACTTTGGTAGGTGTGCTGCAGAGAGCATTCCAGGCTGCGATGTCATGGGTATAGTCCCCACAGCGTGTGCGCCAAGTCCGTGTGTGTCTATATTTGACACGCAGACCTCGGCGGGCCTGTTTGTCAGCCGGCTGAATGACACCTTCCAGCCTCTCGGTCTCCAGGAGACCCCCCACAGGTCGACAGAAATAGAAAGCAAGACAAAGAGGTGACTTTCTTGTCCTGGTGGACACGATCTACTGTTGGATTTGTCAAACGCACTGCCAGTCAGACACACAACAATTCTAACTGACATAGAGAAAGTAATCAACTAAAAGCTTCAACATGTGGTGATAATTTTCCTGAAAATTATCCAGAAGATAAAAGGACGGTTTTTGACATTTCTTTTTTTTAAACGCACAGGTAATTAAAAGCACAGCAAGTCCACTTATCACACTGGTTGCATTAGGACTAATGATATTCAGGGTTTATGTTTTTAGCATATAAAGATATTGTTAGCTGGCAATGCATTGTTTAATATAATATCTTCTACTCTAAATTCTTCCCATTTTGTCACTTCACTCTAAGCTGCCTATTGACCTGTGTGTGCATCTGTGAGGATTTGTGAGAGCAGCTGGGTGAATGAGGTCAACATGACTAGAAAAGGCCTTTCTCCTCCCTGAACGGTGCATCTCTGCAGCTCCTCCAGAGTTATCATGGATCACTTGGCTGTTTTTCCGATCAAAGCTATCCTTGTCGAGCCAGCCTGTCTAGATGAGCGGCTATGTTTTGGAATGTTTGTTGTTGTGCCAAGCTCTTTCCGTTTTCAGACGGTTCATTAAGCAGTGCTTAACGTCCTCCCTGGCCTGTCTGCTTTGGTCGTTCATGAACCCGACTGTCCAATAATGTTGTCTGACAAACCTCAGAGTCGCTCACAGAACAGGTGGATTCACACTAAGATTAAATGAAATAAAGTAAACTTTTATTTAATAGAAAACTACTATTGAAAACTGGTTGTTCTGCATGTCATTTAGAGTTGTATGAGTAAAGGGGGCTGAATACATAACTCACGGCAGTTTTAGAGTTTTATTTGTCAAATATTGTGAAAACCATGTCTCCCTTTTCTCCCACTTCAGAGAAAATAATCCACCACAAAAAGTACCAATAAAACACACTGTGGTCTGTTGTAACATGGCTGAATGTCAAAAGGTTTTAGGAGTGTGTGTACTTCTGCAAATCACTGAATGTTAGAGATGTGTCCCATTTCCAAAAGATCACGTTTTGAAGTAAACAAATGGAAAAATTATATCACAAAGTATATTTTAATGGACTCTTTGTATTCATGGAGGTTTGGGACCACAGACGCCTGCAAGTAGCCAAAATCCACAAACACTTGAGATCTCCTCTATAGCTGCTTATAAATGCTAGTTTTAATAGTTCAAACACAAAATATATTTTAATGCACACTAAGAAGAACAGCAGAAACCTTCCTAGCATTATCACAGCAGCTTGTATCTACAGTTTTTCTTATGTCCCCTCTAGGAGCTACAGCCAATTAGCAAACAATTTGGTCCTATTCCACATAAAAATCCAAGAAAACTAAACGAACCATGAATAGGTGGTTGTTCACTGGATAGCTAATGACAACAGATTAAAACGACAAGTAGAGGAGATGTTTTTCAATGTCCTGAAATCTTCAGAAGTATATATTAAAACCAATTATGGCAAATTCCTTGATTCCTCAAAGAAGAAGCATGCGTATGAGTTGCACAGCATAAGTTATGTTCGCCAACACCTCTGACATGTACAGGAGGCTAGAAGTGCTTCCCCTCTATGGATCCAACAGATATATTAAACCAGCTTCTTCAACCAGATGAATGGGAGCTGAAATGTTTATCTGTGACTGACCTTGTCTCCACTGGAGTAGAAAAAGTAGCGCAGGCGGACAATGTTGCAGTGGTCCAGCTTCCTCATGATCTGCAGCTCACGATTCTGAGAATAAGAAATAAACCCATTATAATGATGACGGATCAGCATGAAGTATCAGGCATGTTATTTTAATGTCTTTGAGAAGGTCTGCAGTTTTCAGATAAACCAGAAAAACTCAGCAATAATTTCTTTTATGGATAATTACGCAATACAGAGATGGAGCTGTTATATGCCATTGCAGTAGAGTTGAGGTATATAAGCATAACCTTTATGAAAAACTATAAGCCCACAAGATACAACATGAGGGAAATGTGCTTAAAGCCAGCAATAATGGCAAACAACAGCAATTGGTTAGCACAGAAGAAAATTCTGAGGAAAAGTGCTTCAACAAAGAGAAGCCACTGGGTTCAAAATGTAATCATTGGATAATTGGGATATCCCCACAGAAAGTAACTGTACACTCAGAGCATTTCCAAGTGAGGACAAGAATTCAAAATAATGGAAAAAGCTCCAACAACTCCATTGCAAATCATACTTTTAGCACAAATCTCCATTTTCCTCTCCTCCCTCCTCCCTTAAATCTCAGGGCTTTGTGGTGGCTTGATCTAAAGTGCTTGTATAACCTTTGCAAGCTGAGAACCACAGTGCAGAAAAAACACAAATGCAGGGTGGTCGGATTCAGAGAAAACAACCCGAAGACCACACGAGGAAGCTTAAAGCATGAACGAGGTCAGAATCCAGCCAGTTGCATAAAAATCCAGCTTTGATGTCGGCGTCGTATGCAATGGGGCATGTGGCCTGCTGGTTGCTGGGAGACACATAATAATATCTGAAGCTTTAGTGATAGTAGTCTTGTATACATGTGAGATTTTGATTCCAACAACAATCTTTACTGGATGGAAAACTAAGAGGGTTTTCTCTGTGTGTGTTGTAAAGCGTCATAGGACATTTTCACCCACGAGTAGAAGAAACAAACATGGCATCATTTCATCAGTATGACATGGATGACTAAATGGACAAGGAGTCCAGACCCAAAGCAATAATTGCTTAAATGTAGGGTAGGGAGAAATTTACTTTATGGAAATTTATCACAATATTTTGTGGCACTGTTGTGATTATAAAAATTATATATATATATACACATATATATATATATAAAATTGTTACTTATTTTTCTGTAACTGAACGGTTGTGACTGAATGCAACAGCATTCAAAGCGCCACCGACAAATACTGTTCTTGGAAAATATTCCCATTTGAAATAGGCTTCATTATAACATTTACCTAAAGAAGTGTGATTTATATCACTAAGCTGCACATGTATTTAAAATTTAAAAATTTACTGATATTTATTCATGCTCTTGTGAAACAGAGAAGAAAATAGGAAAATAACATTTCTGATGATACTGTCAGCTTTGGGTTTTTTAAACATCATTAATTAGAATTTATTGAGGCAACTATAAATAAAAATTCTCATCATAAGAAATCTTTTACGATAAATGATAAGATAAACCACTAATATAAATAAGGTTCTTACAGATTTTTATGTCACAATCTTCCAGAAACAAATTTCAAATTTCTCTCAGGGTTGGATGAACAGATGGATATACTAATGGATGGATGGACAGATTAAAAAAGGCATTAAGTCTTGAAATAGAAATATGTCTATTGTTTTATTTTTCCATAATAATCCAGACTCAGGACACATTTCATCAACATCCATAGTTTTCCAGACTGCATAAGAACTCTGCATTTAATCAGAATAAAATAAAAAACAAATCGAGTTTCAAGTTAGTGCTAAATCAGTGAAGAGATATCAAAGATCCTGCTTCAAATCGGGAGTGGAGCTGTTTAAGTCACTTTTTCCTTCATATTTTATCTGTTATATTGGTCTTCTTTGTGTCAGCAGCAAACCATTGAAGAGCGTACCAAAGCTCAGCAGTCTTGTATAAATAATGCTCTCAGTCACTTACAAGCAGACGTAAATTGTCTATATCCCCCTCCGTCCCGCCTCCCGTCTTTCTGACTACGACCAACCCACTCAGAACCCCCCACTACTCCCACCACAACGTGACATCACTGCACGTAGGTCACAGACCAGACATGGAACTATTGTGCACTGCAGCCAACGCCCTCGTCTTCTTGCACTGGACTGTCCCGGAGTGTGTCTTTGTCTGTGTGGGTGTGCATTATGTGCGGAGGGTGATGGTAGCATATGGAGGAGGAGCAGGCAGACTGTCGAGTAAAGCCCAGCTCAGCTCTTGTTGTACTGCAGTCCGTCCTGCTGATCCGTTGTCCACCAGAGCCTCAGCAGCGCAGACACAGAGTGGCACAAATGGGAGATGAAGCCGGTGGAAACTGGAGGGAAAAATATGCCCTAATTGCAGGCTGCTAAGGGGTGCGATAGCTGAGCACTTCACGATGCTGATGGGACAAAACCACATCAAAACCACATCTAGCAGACTGAGCACATAGACGCAAAGCTTACCACCTACACAAACACATACTTCAATTTCCTATTCTGCTTAAGGATTAAACTGAATGCCGCCACAAAATAACTTGAGGGCATCATTTTTTAATACTGTGACTAAAACCTTAGGCATTTCATTTGGTGGCAATAAAGGATCCCACATATTCATCCGTCGGTATTTAAATCTACATACCGGTATTTTTCTGAAGCCCCCAAAAGAGACAGCTATTGCATTTATTGTCACAGCATTATGTTAAGTGTTGAATTAATTAAACATTTTTCTATCAATGAGACTGATGGGTCAATACTATCTATGGTACGTGACAGATTCTCGTACCATAGATACAACCAGCAGGTTATGGATTTCTAAATCCACTAACGCAATGGCCAATAATAATAACAATAATAAAAAAAAAATAGACAATTTAATTTCCATTTTATGCTTAAATTTATTAAGCTGCGGTTTAGAGCAATTAACTATAAATTGTATTCATTTAACTATCAATTGTTTCTATGTTCTCTTCCACCTTTCAGGTTTATATGAAAGTTTTATAATCCAATTTAAGTGAATAATGACCGCTCATGGCAGGACAGTCGGAAAAAAATATATATTGAGTGCTGCTCCAATATCTTCTTGTAATACAGTTGAATCAGCTTAAAAAGAATAAAAATTTATATCAGTGTTACAAACAAACATCTTCTGATATCTTGCTTAAATTTACAAGAAAAGAAAAACCTCTTAAAAAGCAGAGTGCTACACTTTGTATCACATCAAAGTAAAAGTAATGGATATTAATGCATTTCCTGGGAAACTATTTTATGTCTGTTGCACATTAATGAACATTTGGGTTTCCATTAAGTATTTACAGCAGCCTCAAAATAACTTGCAGCTTCTCTCCTCGGTGTGATGACGAAATGTATCTGCAGCCAGGTTCAGAAATGCAATTTATCCTCATTTTAAACAATCGCATCAAGGGTCTGATGAGGCATTGATCAGATTTCCTGAACTTCAGCTGACCTGGGAGCTAACAGCAAGCGCCATTGTTCATTAATGTTGCCAAAGACTAGCTGCCACCACTGATGCTCCAGCTCTTAGTGAGCATTCTGATGTGAGCATCCATTTTCCAATACGCTGATATGCGATCCCTCAAATGGGAATAGGAGATGGAGCCTATCCCATAATGCACCACAAGCAGACTGTAACCCCCACCAGAACAGTCTCACACTTTGTCTCATCAGCTTCACCCTAATGCAGATCCTACTCATGTGATTACTTTGGCTTTGTTCGCACGTAAGTGGGAAAAAATAACCTTTTTACTCTCGCACGGCAACCAAAAACAAATTGTCAATGAGAAAAAAATAGAACGTGGGAAAAAACACTTCTATAAGATTAATCTGAAGGTGATGGGTTCTGTTTGTGTGTGAAATGTGGTGTGCACACCCCAGCACACGCTTGACAGTCATGTGAAGAGTCTTAGCTCTCATTTGCCTCATATTTCCTCACCAGCTGTTGGCGAGGAGGATCGGCTGAGTGAGTAAAAGGAAAGGGGGATTCAGAGCGCCAGGAGGGACGGGGGGCTGATGCAGAGGGTCTGCTTAACATAGGAAACTATACGATACAATAGCGTGTGATCTTCAGCTGATCACCGGCCTGCTTCAAAACGCAACCCACAAACCACAAGTTCACAGAGAGCAGGATATAACTTCATCACAGCCAGTGTGCAGAGTCACAAGGAGCGTGCGTGCGTCTCTGAGAAGCGCTGTGAACTCAGCGGCAGATGGTCGACCTCCATATCATTAAGTGACATCATTCTTCTTGTCTGCTTTCAGAGTGTGCTGCACTCGCACAAACCCTCAGAAAGGTTCAAAATAGGCCACAGCTCCGCGGAGGCGTTTAGCCGGTTGGGTTAAAGCGCTACAGGATTCAGCTAAATTTTAACAGCTACCGAGCTGCAGGTTGGAAAACCTCGGACAGAGCAGTGAGCGCAGATCTACGCTGAGGAGCCTGACAGGAAAAAAGGCAACAAAGAAATATCCTATAGCCATGGTAAAATCAATAAATTCATTGTTTTTGTAAAATTTCCAATTGTTTCCAGTTGTGCCGTTCTGTTACGTTAAGGTGTAAACTGTTCCGGTAAAACACATTATAGGACTAAATGTGCCTCCTTTGAACACTATAAAAACAAAGACGATTCCCTCAGTTATTTACACCACATATTTACTGGCAGCTGCTGTTTTCAGTCACATTCTTATTGTTAAAATTATCCCATTTGAAAAGCAGTTTAAAACTGTTGACTCACTTATTTAGGTATTTTCAAGGTTTCAAGCAGTTGATCAGTCGCATCATACAGAGTTTTTGTTCTCTATCTTTATTTTTTTAAAAACAACCAATTTTTTTATTGTTACATCTTCTAAATGGGGATTGAGAGCTTCTATTTATATCCCTCTAAAACAAATTCAAAATTGGATTCAGGTTTGTGCTTTGACTGGACCATTTTAAAATGTGAATATCCTTTTATCTAAACTAATCATTTGTGGATGTGGTGGCGTATTTAGGGTCGTTTTTAAAGATGAAGATGAACCTTCACCTCAGTCTCTACTTTTTTTTGTAGCTTCTAACAGGTTTTCTTCAAGTTTCATCGATCATCTAACTCTTTATTACTTCTAACTAGTTTCATTATAACTGCTGAAGAAAATCTGTCAGCCTCCTGAACAAATAAATATTAAAAAGTTCATGTTTGTTAGAGAGAAAAAAATCTCCTGTCAATTCCAAACACACTTCAAGTAAAAAATTACACTCCTCTGACACATATAAGCAATTGTGTTGAAAGCACAATGTTTTCTTTGTTGTATTCTCTGGTTTTGGAGATTTTTAAATCTCCCTGTAAGTGTAAAAGATCAGCATATTCACATTTACTCAGCTACATCCATTAACACGGCAAATGTTTGTGTTGGACATGTTGTGTAAGATGGAAATAAAACATCATGACTAAAGTTAAACCCGAGAGGATGTTTGCTCATCCTGCTTTCCTTTGCCTTTTTGTGTACACATCTTTCATGCATGTCTCACCTTAAATCTCTTATCTTGTAGGACCTTCTTTATTGCCACTAGTTCCCCAGAGTCACAGAGTTTTGCTTGGTAGACGACGCCGAAGGATCCGTTGCCGATAACCTTCGTGTCTGTGTAGCTGACCTCCTGTGGCCTGTCGGGGCCTTGGCCAGGAGTGGCCACAACTGTTGTAACCTTGCTGCCATCTTTGTCTCCTACAGAAGGACAAAAAGAGACATGCGGGAGTTTATGACAAAGTGGTGACGCTTTTACAGAGAGCAAGGAAATAATATGACAGCTTAGATATGAGAGATAAAATGAAAAAAAAAAAAAAATTATTTTCAACAGATTCTGTGACAAAACCTTATGTTACACAAGAACTAAATCTTTGAGAACATCAGTATTCATAAAGAACCACTGGACATTGTTGACCTATTTTAATATTTTATGATGGTTTCCATCATTTCACAACAATTCCTAATAAATTTATGATAACCACAACTCATTTTTTGATAGTTTCTGATTAATTCATGCAGTTTATAGTATTTTTCTGAGCTGAGCCATTTTATTGCTAAAGAGAAAAAACAGAATTCCTTACATTGTTTGTAAGGGACAGGTAGAAAACCAAAAGACAAGAGACAAACAAGTAGCATGAATGAAGAAGTGCGAACGGGAGAACTTGAAAAATAAGTGGATATTGAGGAAAACCTGGATCCTGGAGCTGTTACAGGTTATGTCAGCTGTTGTTATGGTTACAGCTCCAGAAGAGGACAGTGACGGGTCTGAAAGTAATAACCTAATGATGGTGACGGAGGCTGAGATCTTCGATGGACTTTAAGATCAACATTATGAAGTTGGAGGGATAGTGTAGCTCAGACTCCACATCAGGGCTGCACAAAATGGCTGAAAATTTATCACAAGATAAGCATGTCATATCAGACGATATGGATAATTATTGATTTGCTTTTTGTTGAAATACTGCCAAACTGGTGCCGTGACACTTCCAGTTTTATCCACAGTTTTCACACTATGCCGTTGTTTTTGTTTTTTTCTCTAACCAGTTATGAGGCACGGTGGCGAAACCTGAAACTGCTGCTGTGCAAGTTACTCCAACAGGTGGTTGCTAGGTAACCAAAGAGTGAGTTAGCTTGCTGTGAGAAGTTGAGCAGCTAAAGCCTTTCCTCTGCCTAAATTTCCCAAAATGCTGTGAGGTTCTGGATCGGAGTTCAGTGAATATTCTATATAGTAAATATTCTACCAGATGTATTATCTATTGATTTTGATCACGTGACTATTGCGATAGATAGTGCTTTATGGTAACTTCCTACAGTTTCAAGTGTAATGTGATGCAACATATTGGTAAATAAAAGTGGTATGATGTCACACTTGCATCTTCACTGTATCTAAACTGTACTGTTTAAAGTACAGTATAAAAATCTGCAAATGTCAGAGATCTCCACAGCAACCACTGTTAAATAAAGACAAATTAAAAGCAAGAGTACATTCTCCAATAAGTTTTAAAAATGTCCTACTTACGACACTACCAGGCCTTCTAGTTTGGCAGCTTTAAAGTTTTTACGAAGACTATAACGTCAATAAAAATACCAGGAATCCAAGTCCGTCATTCCAGATTTCACATGAACTTTGATCAGCTACCTTCTGAGTACAGAGTACAGTCAATATCTGACTGGAGATGGAATGGACTCATCAAGGCTCATTAGCTTGAAATACAACACTGACTTCTGACATTACAGGCACGCCTCACATACATTTCACCCGACTGTTTTCTGCTGGAAAGAAAACAGCATCCAACTTAAGTAGTCGCCATTAGACATTAGAATAGTCCAAGTTTGTCTTTAACACTTAAATAGCAAAACTGAGATGAGAACTGGGACATGAAGTCAGCAGCTTCAGTTCTTTACAGATTTGAGTCTTAAGAGAGGTGCTTTAATCCTGAGGAGACCCGTTTAACTTCAGAATTACCTGAGAGATCTGGAAACACTCAGGTGCCCTTGGATGTTTGTCTTTCTCTGCCAAACCAAACCTATGGAAAAAGCATCCAGTGGGATGCATGGCTCTCTAGCCATTTAAGTTTCCACTCAAAAATAATGAGTCAGGCCACTGATGGAAGAAAGTAAAAGTATTGCTGGCAGTTCATACCGGCAGATAAAGGGAGGACAGACTGATCAAGATGCTGACCGAAGCATCCACAGAAGAAATCAAAGAGGAACAAATATTATATGATGAAAGTCTTTTTTTGGACATAAAACAAATGTTGGGAGAAGACTGACAAACACGTGGTCTGCTAGAGTCAAATTGAAATAGATTCACCATATTAAAACCTTTACACCCCTTGTCCGCTAATGACAGTAGCCACAGAACAAAGTTCTGTCCACCTCTTCACACTAAGTGTGAAGAGGTGTGAAGCAGTTATTCATTAAAACTAATGACGTTTGTGTCACTAACGAGCTTTGTGATCTGTGTTAACAGCGTGTGGTCATGGGATGTGAGCACCTTGCCTCATTTAGAAGAGGGGGGGGGAATCAGGGGGTTTTCCCCTCATTTGTCCACAGCTGACTGACAGCTTACAGGAACAGATGGCAGGGAGGCTGCACTACTCTTATTCTCATTATAACTAAAGGAAATTCTGCGTTGCATATCTGAAAAAAAAAAAAAAGCAGGAGAAATAAAATTTAAGAATTCTAGTGCTTTTCAAAAATGACCCCTTAAAACTGTGGGATTGCATTAAACTTTAAACAGGCAAATGCTGAAGTTACAATCATGGGCCTGTTCTATGTCTCACCACAAAGACCCAATCAGAAACTCCTCTTACACTCAGCCACTTTGTGTAATAGTGTGATTTGTTGGAGATAAGTCTATCGGTGCCAAGGCTCACTTGAAGTCCCACTCCCACCTACATATAGGGCTGGTACTGCACACATAGATCATTCAGAAACCTCTTTTCACTACAAGCAGATTCAACTGGTTTTCTCTAATTGAATATATAAACCAACAACCTTTAAATTTCAAACAGTGCTATTTATGGCGTGTGTAATAACATTATGGTGATGATGCATTTGTAAAAGATTGTGTCATTTTCCATCTTAAATTTGGCAGAGAAAGCGTAGAACTAAAAAGGAAAATTGAGGCGATCCCAACATTTTATTGGTCTCTGGCCTCCAGCTCCTGACGAAAGCGGTTCTTTACTCAGGCCCAGCCAAGAGATAACACCAGTTTCTCTGTCAGCGGTTACGGCGGTGGAAACAGAACTAGCGCCACACAGACGCTAGCACCAGTTTTGGACTGGTGGAAAAACCCTCGTGCTCCACTATGGGGGTTGATTTGAGGTCGACAATACATTTTTACAGATTACTATCATACAGAAGAGTGGACAGATGTCAAAAGACAACATTTCATTTTTGCTAAGATACAAGATACAGTATACACAAACTGGGAATACATCATTTGATATTCCTGAGCCACAGGGGCATCATATCTTGGAACAAGTGTTGCTAGGAAGCAGCAAAACAAGCATAAATCTGGTATTAGAAGATAAATGGCCCTTTAAAAGGCCAGTTCAGAGGTTTCTCTCCACCTGCCTCCCACAGCCTTCCCTCACAGCAGCAGAACTGAGGGCTAAAGTCCACATTAGCTGGCAGTTAAAAGCACATTTATCCACTAGTGGGTTCCAGTATGTGCTGCCTCACACCTGCAGTCTTTGGAAGGACTGAAATTTAACCCCAAAATTACCACAAAGGATTCGACCACCGCCGCAGCACATGTTCAGTCCTCTCCTAATCATCTTGCATTGGAAAAAGATCGGTTTAAACAAAATCTATGTCGCACGCACATAAAAATCAACAAATGTATTACCTGAAAATAGTTATTTATTCCTGATAGTTTTAGTCAATCAAATTGATTCGTTTTACCTCAAATATTCTGAGAATATGTTCAAATTTAAAGAGGAAAAAAAAAAGAAAATCAAAATTTTTACTGAGACTGTAAGAAGTGTGGATGTTTACTGGTCTTATCAATCACCCTCACTGGCTGGCTGGGGTAATTTTCCAAGAGGGTTATTGATTCTGACACAAACAGGGCCTGCATGGGCAGACTTGCAAATGAGAAAGCCAACACCAAACAATCTTGTCACATGCGTATTTTCCTGTTTATGTGTGTGGGTCTGTTTTTGCCAAGGTCTGAGCAGTCAGGACATAAAGTCTCAGCGAATGTGACTAAAAATCAAAGTGTGAGAGAATAAAGAAGGTGAAGGGAGGTCAGAAAGACTTCACTCTCCAGAAAGGAGCCTACAGAGAGTAGCTGAAGGCAGATTTTGGAAGAACAGGAGAGTTAGTGTGCGTAAGAGGAAGAAAAAAATAAATAACTGCCTACGTATTCCAGCAGGGCCATTTCTATGACGCCTCTGCACTTCCTCAAACCGTGAGAAATGTCTGCCGACTCACACACACACAGACAACTATGTAGAGCTCACAGTATGATCACACACTGGTGCCAACCAGGGATGACCAGGCAATATGACCGCATTTTTCAATAGCTCGTTTTCTGCTTCAGCTTCTTTGACTGACTGGAAGCCTCGATTATGCAACAATAAGAAAAAAACAAACAAACCTGGAGTTACTTTTCCATAACCACTAAATAAAGAATTAGCCTCACTACTTCCACTAAATTAAATCTCCATTCTGTCAAAGCAAGATACAGTTTTAATCTAGTAATGTTTTCACCAGAAAACTAAATGCAAACATCCTAAAATAAAAATAAGTTTCCACAACCCTGAACTTGAAGTATTGCTGCAATCATGTTATAAAAGAAGAAAAAGAAATTCTAAAATATAATTTCATCCACATAAGCCCTAGAGCTCTGGTGCAAAGTCTAACAACGGGGACAGTCTGTGCAATTTCAGACCAGATCCATCAATAGTCAATTAAGGTCACCAGGCTAGCCCAGACCACAGCTGGAATAGGCTGACACAGGAACAGCCGAGCCGCTAGGTTGAGAGACAAAATTAAGGGTGTCATTCAAAGGCACCACTAGCGTCACAGATAGAAGTAAGGCAAGCTTTCTTCTATTGACCTGAGCCTGTCTATACAGGAGGAAAGTTTCAATCCAATCGCAAGTATTGGTTGAGATCAGATCGAGGCGTTCTGCCATCGATCCGTCCTGAGGGTCAGAGCGTACGATGTTTCTGATGCATGTCGATTACGACAACCATGACACAATGTGGCTGAAGAGAAAACGATCTATCAGGAAGCTTGTAAGTCTAAAATTAAAGCATTTCTGAAGGTGATGGTAGCAGAATTCCATTAAATGCATCCATTAGATAATATGAGGTTAGAAGGCTTGAGATTTAATATTAAAAACATTTTATTGTGATTTAATGATACAAAAAACAAAGTTGTATGTATTTTTGAAGTTGGATTAAAAATTATACTTATATAAAAATACTAACAAACCATGAGGCTTTCCATTCGTAGTCACTTCATCTTATTCAGAAACCCCAAATTCAAATTCAAGGCAACAAAGTACATCATTAACCCAAAGAGCAACCAAAAAAGCCAATAGATACTCTGGAGGGGCTGCTGAGATCCACAGCTCAAGTGGGAAAATCTCCTGGTCAGATAACTATTAGTTGCTTATTCTGGGCTTTACAGAATATTGGTGTGAAGAAAAATTTACTTGTAAATTAAAGATCTGTTTCAGGCTTAAGAGAGCCCAAAATACAAATTTTTGGTTTCCCTGCAAAACACTGTATGATGCTTTACTGGGAAGCGTATCAGTAGATGGTACAATGGAAGAAGCCATAGTGGAAAAACCCCCATAGAGGCTGCAAAGACAGGACTATGGGAAGAGGTTCACATTTCAGCTGGACATTTCTAAACATAGAGCCAGACCTACAATGGGAGTGTTCATATTGAAGCACAGACATGTGCTGCAATGGCCTACTCAAAGTCCTAACCCAATCCTAGATTCAGAATCAATGAAAAGACCTCAAAGCTGATGTTCAAGAAAATAACCATCCAGTCTGGCTCAGCTTCAGAAATTCTGCAAAGAAACGGAGAACAGACGTGCAGCTGCAGCTAAATCCAAACAAAGCTTATTTTAAAAAATGCAGTCTCTCAAATTCTGAGAGACTGTACAATACTGCACAAAAAGGGATTCCTCTGATGCACTGAATTTTAATCATTGTTCCATAATACTAAGCCTCAGCCCTCACTGAAAAGATTTGTTGCTAGATCAAACAATACTGCTTCCAAAAGACTTTCCTGGGTCTCAAGCATCAGTGTATGTCTAGAAAATATACAAGAAACATTTGAAGTGGCTGAGCAATGGGTCCACTTTATGCAAAGCCAAAAATATAGGCATAAAGTGTGATGATGTAAAGGAAAACTGTTTAGCAAGAAAGTTATTCTCATTCTTTTGAAGTGTACAAAGCTGCCAAGAATATACGCTCATGCATTTTTAAAACTATAATAGTAAAAGTGTGAAGTAAAATGCAAATATGGGTCTCAGATCCTGTTATAGCTGAATACTGTGTTAAATTATTTAATCAGTCTTAAGTAGAGCTACACAAAGAAAATAATAATAATAATAATAATAATAATAATAATAATAATAATAATAATAATAATAATAATAATCACAACTGATCAGAATCTGGTCAGATCAGTGTTTGGAAGATTAGAGGCCAAAAAATAAATGACATTTTTTTTCGATAAAAATGATGTAACTAGTACAGTACTAAATATTTACATCTCTAATTTCAAAATGCCGGATAAGTGCTAAAATCGGGAGTAGAAATAGAACTGAAATATTCTATTAAAACCCAGATTAAATATCTAACTTTATTTAAATAAAAACAAAGTTTAAACCCAAAACAAAATAGTCGCAAGAAAACATAAATCAATATTTTTCAACGGCACATTTCTGTGGAAATTATGTGACAAATACAGTAAAGAATAGTCTCCTGCAATTGCTGTTGAAGCTCTGCTGTACAAGGCAATCTGAACGTAATCCTTCCAAACTGTTAACAAAAAAAAAAATCCACATGGACGTTTTAATCCCCCAAACCTTTGCTCTGGAACCGCATATGACTTGTGCCACATACGTCATAAACTGTCAATACATTTGTACAATGTCAATAGATATTCTATTGAAGTTAAGATAGTTGTACCTTTAACCTTAAAGGCAAAATCAGGGGTAAATGAGTGTGACAAGGCCAGAGTTCTTTGATTTATTAAACCAAGCAGATGCCGGATAAAATGAAATAACAAGGTACAATTTTTTGGGGGTGGGGGGTGCAAACATCTAATAAAAAGCATTCATTTCATAAAGCAAACAATGATAAAAAGCTATAAAAAAAAATCTAAGTACACAAATAATTTGACTGAAATGCATGTCCCTTCTGCCTGGCTTTCTAGTGACTAAAGTATTCATCATCCACTTTCAAGGATGGTTGGATGATGCCGAGACTTTCCCACATGACAAATCAGACTGAAACCTTTAGCTCACAAGCCGGTGATGATTTACACGCCTGAATTACAGCACGAGCAGACCTATACAAACACCATGTTGACGCGTGGAGCCAATCGCGTCACGTTGCCGGTGTCCACCTGATGGGACGATTCACTGCATTCCTGAAACGCCCAGTAACAGGAATGTCAGTTCTGACACAAAGCAAACATGGCCAGGCCGTTCCGAGATGGAGACAGAGGGTTTTGACAAGACACGACGTGGGTGCATAGATTTTTAGATATCACAGCAATGCACAGCCACGGAGCTGACTGCACCACAAACACCGAGCTTAACTTGGTCAAGCCGGGTTTTTTAGTCTATTTTTTTGTTTGACGGTAACAGTTCTCGTCTTGCCTGTGAGCCCTGCTGTTTCAATCCGAATCAAAGAGTATAATTAGTTCATTTTGTTCTCATTATCACTTGCAAAATGCAAGAGGGGGACAGCAAAGGCAAGGAGGGAAGAGGGAGAGAGCTGCAGCTTTGAAATGCTAAACAGGCCTCTCATTGTTCTTGGCCAGCTGCTTTAGCCCCCAAAAACAAAAACCTACGCGTGCCCCTGTGAATGTATGCACACATGTATGTGCACGTCTCCATCTGTCTGAGAGGGCAAGGGGGGCAACAGCATTCTCTCCGTGATTATACACACATGCTACAGCTGCTTTAGATCATCAGCCAAAGTATTCACATGAAAGCATGCGCCATACATGTGTAGCAGTGTGTGCACATGCAGCAGCATTGGTGGAGGTCAGGGTAACAGACATGAGCTAAATGCATCTAGTCAAATAGTACACTCTGCTACCGCGCAACTCTGAAGGAGTTTAAGAAAACAAGAAATATTAAAAAAGTATTATAAGTTTCTTTTGGCCACTTGTTAGCACTTTGAGAAACATTATTTATATTGTTAAATGACTTATTGATGTCTTAAATAAAATGAATCCAAGCACTAAATATGGACGTTCTCTGCACAGCAGGAAACATGAAAGCGTAGCATCTTGCTACGAGAGGCAAGTAGATGAGATTCCTCGTCTAACCCTAATGATGTCTTTTTGCACTTTTATCAATTCTATTTGCGTCATAAAGCATTCACACTATTGAGCAGTGAAAAGATCATGAGTCAGCAGAAAAATACAGCAGAAACTCTTCAGCACAGATAACTACCTGCTCCTGTCACGAACCATCTAACCTGCTTTAGCTGTCCAGTCTGGTTTAGTGGTTAGTTATTCTGCATCTTCGGTTTCTGTATTTATTTTACTGCCACCACTGCTGGTGAGAATATTCGGTTTTAAGACTTCAATAGAAGTTGCAGGAAATTACATTTATTTCACAACTTTGGAACAGAATATTGATTTTACTTGCCTTTTCTCCTACCAATTCTTCAGACCAGAGAAGGGAACTATGCAATATAAGCTCACAAACATGGACAAGATTTTAACTAATAAGAGCAATATAATTTGAAGGACCTCATTACTAGCGTTGACGTTTGACTTCTACTGCATGTGATAGAATGTAGAGTAATCTAAAGAACCAATGAGGACAGATTGTTCAACTTTAGAGATGCACTAATCTGGCTTTTACAAGTCAAATTAGATGCAGTTTTCTTCAGAAGTCTGGAATGCAGATTCCAAATTTGGTCATTTATGGTTTTCTTCATAAGTGATATGAAAATATTGAGGTTGGACCATATGCTTACAAAAAATACACTAGAAAGAAAATATAATCTAATAGCATTTACTTAGTGATATCAAAATATATTTAATATCACAAGTATAAAACTGTTATACATACAGATGTAAAACGCATCTTTAATTTGAGCTCACAACGCAATGCAGTTAAGGCAATTCATTCTGACTAAAATATGTCATAATGTAAAAAATATTTTAAAAAATAAATCCTGGAAAATACCTTCATCTTCTGCTTGGTACATTTACCATGAAATAAATGCCTTATAACTACAGTTTGTACATACAAGTCTCAGCACCAATTACTTTGTAAAGGACAGAGATAAAACTAAAGGTTAACTGAGTGGTAGCCAGTTTGGCTTTCATTGAGTGACCAGAAAAACATCACATTCAGAAATCACCATAAACTTCCACAAACCCTAACGATAAATAATCACTGACTGGGAAAAACGCAACCGTTGATTCTTTATTTCACCATCCATTGTGTGTTTGCCATTCTGACATTGTGGCGTGTCCCAGGAGGGATTACTGCACTAAAACTCTGTGGTGACTCTCAACCTAACCTTCAGGCCAGATTCTACTAACATACATCCTGATCACATCTCAGCTGCAAGGCGCCTTTAACCTTCCCTAACAGGCTCGTTTTCGTCATAATGCATTCCCAAATGAGGAAAAAACAAAGCAAGGCAGTTTTATTTTGCATATTCAACATTGCAGATGTCACCATCACAGTTTAACTGATGTCAACAGTCTGGTGTGGGACACACACTCATTTTAAATGATATATTATCCATACACTTAGCACTAAACCGTTCCTCAGTCCCATCACCCACAACTTAGGCATAAATGAGACACTCCTTTACAAAGCTGACCCATCACCACTCAATAAGAGCATGTCATTTAACTTGCCTGGTTATCAATCAATAAGATAATATTTTTTATGCTTCTTAAAGAAAGAGGGATTTATTACAGAATAAATACTATAACAGGCAAATAAATTTGAATCTATTTAAAATACCTCTAGGATTCTTGATTATGTATATCAAGAATAATAAAATAAAATAGATATTCTTTATGTTTATTAATCGTTTCAAAATAGTAAACCGAGTACACAAACCTTTAAACCTTCCCTAATGTATGGTGATGATGGGATTGTAGGCTGTATCAAAATCATCTGGGTTTACTACATTTATTTCTAGACGAACCAAGAAAACTAGATATTTGTGTTTTTATGCTTTTGTTCTTGTCACAACATATTCTAAAATGGAAACATTACATTAGTTTTGAACAACTAAGACAAGAAGCATTTTGGATGCATTTAAGTAAATATTCTAAAGGTTGTCATCATGGTAATTTATTTAAACCGAGAAATATTTGGTATTTGCGATTTTCTGAAGTAATTAATAATGACAATAAGTCACCACTACTGAAACTACCTAGCAAGTTACATTTCTAAGAGTTTTTGCAATGAAAGCATAAAAATTGTTCCTCTGAAAAATCTCTGTTTTCATAAAGCCCTACTCCCACCAGTACCTGGGTATTGGTAGCAGGTCGATTGCAGTGGAAACAACCCCGTGAATAAAGGAGAAATAAAAAAAAAACTGAAATATCCAGTGTGCAAGATTTATAAATGAATGTGAGCGGAAAACTTAACGATTCTTCCTCAGAGCGTGTGCAGCCCTCCATCTCCTCAGCACTACTTCATTTGTCTCGTACATAGTACAACGTGCTGGACAGCTCCCCGCCTCCCTTGCTGCTCATGCTGGGCAGCCTTCTTGTCTCACGGCCTCATGCAAGTAGCCGCTGTTCGAGCACGGCGCTGTCCAGGTGCTTTGGTTCACATTAGAGGTGCTGCATGAAAGAGAACCAAACCAAGTGACGGTGTGAAATCTTTTGCTATTCCACACCCAAAGGTGCAGGAGGTAAAATGGGATTAAGCCACCGCCTCACCGTTGGCTCTCATTGTATTGACAGCTGATATTTTAGCGTTGACCAATCTGCTGCTACGCTTTTCGCTCCAATGGCTCCGTTTGTGATTACGCTAGCGAGTGCAGTGTTCCCTCAAAATCATGTCGAAATTTGCTGTGTGGGCTGCAGTATCAAACATTTTCGACAGTAATGCAACATACAAAAAAATATCTGGGTTTTTTGCATATAAAGCAGCATGGCTGGGCTTATCAAATGGATTTGGTCCAAAAAAATGTTTTTTGATTTTTCTGAAAAGCAGAATATTTTAAACGAATTATGTTTGTTTTCGCATCTTTTATTAAAAAAAAAATAAATAAATAAAAATATCAACCAATCAGATGTGTGATCCCAAAGTTAATTACCGTATGCAAAATCCATATTATACCAAAAATTAGAAAACTATAACTTGAAATAGTACGCTACAGTAATAAACATGACCTTTTGACTAAATATAAAACTATTACAAATCAACTGAGAGAAATTTAGGCTTATTACTAAAAAGGGGGAAAGAGTTAATCACAGATCATTACTGTTGATGGTTATCTCTATACTCATAAGTTAAATTACTTTGCAATATCATCTTTTAAAACGCAGTCGTCGCCTTAATTTTTAACCTATGCACGAGATCTTGGTATCAATTAAACTGCACTCAATGCTCCTTCAGAAGAAATTGTATTTTTGACATACAGCTCCTCTGCTTGACTACCTGTTTCCAGCCCTGAAGCACCATCAGCATTCCTTACAGCCTAAATTTTCACCATTACTCATGCTTAAATAGGTGAAAGGTGAAACAGGGGTGTAGTTCAGCATGTAAAAATTTGCTCCAGTCAATGTTCATCGTTTCAGATGTGCTGTGTAATTTTAGAAGCAAACCACCATGCCACACACACACACGTTTTTTTTAAATGCATTAGTACCCCTGTTTTTAATGACAGAAGCGGGTAGGTGGATTTATTTTGAGATTTCTGACACACACCAAATTAGATGAAAGCGCTGTGTCTGGATGACCACTGCCAGCCTGACGACCCGTGGCAGCTAGGGCTTCATCTCCGCGGCCATGAATCTGATTACTCCGCGTCCAGACGTCGAGGCTGCTAATTTTTTAAACAGGCCCACAGAACCCAGCAAACCTGGATGTTCAGAGACCGAGTCAGTTTCCCTCGAGTCAACTATGGGCGTACCTTCCGCTCTGCTCAGACATTTGCGTAATACAGACCGGCCCTACCGCTTTAACTCTGTGTAGAAAGGAATTTCGCTATGTACTGTAATCTAAATCCAGACATTTATTATACCGGATCTCCGGGAGTAGGAAAGGGCTTGGTTGATTTTTTTTTTTTTTTTTTTTTCCATCCTGGGTTAGTGCCAAGCTAACGCTTCACTCTCCGGTGGCCCAGCCCAACCCTGCCCCGGTGCGGCCTGCTGCACTGACCGGCCCCCGGTCAGCAGCGGTGTGCCCTGCTGAGCGACATCCAAGCTAAGCTAACCTGTGCTAGCATGACACTTGGACATGTAGAAAAAAGGAGCGAGAGAAGGTGGCCCACATCGGGGCCTGTGGTGCATGCAGGTGGGGGGAAAAAGCAGCTCTAGGATTACAGTAAGGTGTACTCACGGCTGACTTTCATGCTGCCGAAAGCAGAGGGCTGCGGCACTGGCTTGCAGCTCTCGGCGAAGGATGTGGTCCTGGGCCGACCCGACATGATCCAATCCCTTTAATTCTTTCGACTTGCTAAACGGCAGGGCTGATCGAGTCGCCGAACCTTCTCATCCAAAGAAAAAAAAAAAAGAAAAAAAAAAAAAAGGTTGACAGTAAATTAATATCTGTGTGGAATAGGGGCACAGGCAGAAAGAGAGCCCGTTAGCACAGTTTTATAATCACAAAATAAAACTGTCCAATCTTTCCCACCGACGGTCAATCAAAGCATCATTTCCCTCCTTTATAGTCCAGGTTCTCTTTCAACGGGCCTCATAAGACACGTCTCCGACTGAAATAGTCATGAATCTGGCCTCTCCCCTTGGTCCCGTGTTTGATACAAAGTCCTTTTCAGGGTGATTTCCACAAAAATGAACAACGGTCAGCTCGGTCGTCGGTCCAGAAGCGAAACGAACCGTTTGCTTGCCAATTCAGGGACACATGCAGCTCCTCTTCATATCCCGATGTGGAGCCTCAGTGATCCGACTGCCATGGCGGCTCCCTCACTATATCAGAACCTAAAGATCTTCTAACGGAAAATCTGTCCGTCGCCGCAGTCTTTATGCGGCTAATTTACACACTTTACGCTAGTGCTAGCTCCGGCCTGTCCGTCCTCAAATTTCGGCGTCTGTACCTCGCCCCTGCAGCGGCAAGCTTCTCAGAAAATGATGGTCTTAAGATACAGAATGCGACGATACCGAATGTCTTTTTTTACTCCTTCCCCATAGGTTTCAGGCTCGCAGTCTTTGTCGCTGCGTATTTTACGTACGCAAATTTCGTAAAGATACACATGTCAAAGAATGGAGTTCACGCTGTGAACGTAGCTCGAGACGCTGAATACGAAAACCGTGAACGCGCACACGCTGGATCTGGGGTGGTGAGTTTAGCCAATCAAAGACAGTATCCTTCAGAAATGGGTGTCAACCGCGTGCCTGTGGTCCAATAGCAATGTCGGTCTTGAACACCACATGGCATAATTTGCTCGCTGCCCTCCCTCAAGACTTCAAAGGCTTTTTCCAGTGCCATGACGGGGACAATGGGCGGGGCTTTACACAAGATTGATGACCTTTTCGACCAATGGAGCTTGAAAACCAGGCTGTCAGTTTAAAATCCCCCCCAGCTGTCACAGAGCACCGGTGGTCATGCAGCACTGTTGCTATGTTAGTCACAAAATCCTATCCTCTACCTTTCATGGACAACATTTTTTAGACGTCTTCTTGGCTCCTCCAATTAATTGTCATATTGCCAGGTCATTCTAATGAAGTGCATTCACATGTGTATGTGAATACCGGTAAATTAACACTTATTTTATTTGCAGCGGTTTCACAGTTGTATTGTAAGAATCACTATATGTGTTTGCTAGAACTTAATGTTCTGATGATCATATATCATCATGATTATTATTATTATCAATATAATTATTTTGTCCTCTACAGATATATGTAATGTCCTTTACAACATAAAATACAATCCATAACGTGTCATAAAATCATAGTAGTCCTAAACTTTTCAGTATTATTTATTTATGTTTCTTATCTAATTAGTCTTACAGTGCTCCAGTATTTTTCATGGATATTTTTCATAAGCTGGATGTGATGATTAATGGTTATTTAACAGTTCCCAATCAAATGATTGCAGAGCACTGTACAGACTTGCTCTTTGTATTAATAATGTAATAAATTATAGTTATTATGGTAGGACAGGTAATGAAAGATAATCATTTAGTTTGTTTTTTTCTTTTACTCTGAATATTCAGTAAAAAAAATCTTAAACATTAAAAATTGCTTATCTATTTTTCTAATTTGTCCATTAAATTTATTTATAGAGATTGAAACTTTTAAAATTATTGTTTAAACAATGTAATAATTGTAAATCTAATCTTGTGAGTAGAGCACAACATCTGATTGAGAAATATTTTAATTGTTTGATGCGAATATGGCACATCTCAAAGAGAATGCAAATCACTACTCCCAAAAGGAGAATCTTTCCTTTTTGCTGACGTTAGTGTGTCGGCAGTCTATCTTTTGTGTGATCTATTTATACTTTGTTGTGTCGTATATCAAAGGGAATTTCTCCGAGGCTGTCCTTCAACGATTCGTGCACGGCAAGATTTTAAATACAGGCAGCTGGGCAGAAGTAATGAAGGAAACTGCTTTGTCTTCATAGCAACCCGTCCCCTGGCAGCACAAGCGGGGAAAAAATCACAGAGGAACATAGATAAACAACAGTGAAACCAAAACCAGTGCTGAGAAGACAAAGTCTAATTAGAAAGAGAAGAATAAATGTGGTGCTTTCTTTAGATATGGTCTTTGGCATTTTTCATTTTATTTAAGATGTGGAATTTGACTGAGCCATTAGTGCATAGGCATATGTCTAAATCTAATACATCATAGTTCTGGTTGTGTGTTTAGAGTCATTGTCCTGAAATACGGTAGCTCTTATCTGCACTCTCAAGTTTTTTTTGCAGTCACTAAAAAGTTATTTTCTAGAATTGCCTTGTATTTAGCTTCATCCACCTGACCATCAACTCTAAGTCTTAATAGCTTTTTTGTCCAGAGTCAAAAAAAGCACCATACAGCATGATGCTGCCACCACCACAAGATGTAAAGATAATGTGCAGTATTGCTTTTCATCAGACCCATTTATGCATGCAAGTCAAAAAGATTAAATTAAACCAGAGCGCCTTCTTCCACACGTTTCCTGTGTCCCCCAGTGGATTCTAGTGAACTGCAAGCAGGAGGTCTCTTGGCTTTCTTGTAGAAATTGCACAGATTCTTTCCCCTGAGTTGTGGAACTCTGCTGCTCCCCCAGAGTTATCATGGCTCTATTGTGTCTGTGAAGGGTCATAATGTCCCCACGTTTAATGCAGAAAACAAAAAAGGTTATTGTTTATGGCCCAAAAAATGCAAGATTAGAGATCAGGATTCAACTAGACTCAATTTCAGTAATATAAGCCATAGATATTGTTATGGATTCAAACTTCAATTTTAATATCCAAAACAAAGCACAAATAAAATCAATCCAATCCCTTCTTAAAATATAACAGATTCTATTCTTTTTTAATGGCTTAAATGTACTGGTTTCTGGGAAACAAAAAAGTATCTCCAGCTGCTGCAGCTCATCTGACACCCAGCAGCCACAATCATCTCCAGAATCAGTTCACTGCCGCAAAAGACTGTTTGTAAAAAGGGTCAAATTATTAAATTGCGTCATTGGTCTTGAGTGATCTCAGAGGTTCTTGTCAGGTGATTCATCAGCACTCAGACACCTGCTTACTCAATGATTTTAGGGCCCAAACTAAACAATTGGAGGCAGTATTTAGTTTCTACGCTCCTCAGCTGTGGAATAAATTCCATGAAAACCTGAAACCTTCAGGAACTGTTGGCAGCTTTAAATCAGGACTGAAGATGTTTCCATACACCGCAACTTCCCATCGAGATCAAGTACAATTTAAGGCATTATTTGTCACATATTTGTGCTTTTTTTTTTATTTCAAAATTATGAAATAATAACTATGAGAAGTTTGAACTTGTTTTAAGACTTTTCAAGTTTTCTTTGTCCTCAGCAGTCACACAATTACTGTACACTGAATAGTTCACTTTGTGACTCTGCCGGCTGTGATTGGACCATTAATGTAGAGAAAACACTTTTTTTTATATTTAGAAATAAATATTAAGAGAAATTCAGTGTTTACACAAACGGTAACTGAATGTACATCTGTAACCATCTAGAAAATTCTGTTAAATTTGCACCTTTTTATGCTTGTCCTAATGACTGTTTTCTGTATTAGCGCCATGTTTAGAACAATAACTTAAAGGTAATTAATAATATTATCAAAACATCGGCATTTATGTAACTACAAAATTGAGCTTTCAAATGATGGTTTTGATTAAGGCAAAAATAAATAAATATATAAATATTTTATCCAAAATAATATATCCTTATAAATGTAATTTACTGCTTCGTTAAACCATGAGAAACATTGATTAACCAGATTATATGATTCAGTTGCATTAGTCACAGGCCTGATTACTGTCAGACCTGTAAAATAATGAAATAATTCAATTAGAACCAGTCTGACAAGTTATATCACACTAAAAGAGCTTAAAAAGAAACACAATACCTTAAAGACTGTTATAAAAAAAGGATGAAAAACAAAGTTCCTGACAATTATCAGTCTGGAAAGGCTTACGCTTAGACTTTGGGATCCAGCAATTCAAGCTTAACAGAACCTTTTGAAAGGTGTGGTTCCTGTTACATGTGGTGTAGATCATAGCAACAGCCAAACAGGGCCATGGTTTGACAGTATGGTTCTTTGCTGCTTTGGGATGACTTGCCATAATTGGAAAAAAAACATAAATTCTGTACCTACATGAGGATGTCTGGGCATGAGTTTCTGACTCTAAACTCAAAAGTTATCTCCCCACTGCAACCAGAAGTTCAGGTTTCCCAGTGGTCTAGTCGATATCTGAACTTACATTTTGTTGAGATGGTGCAGAGACTTTAAACTGGCTGCTCATAATTGAAAACCCTAAAATGAGGCTGATCAAAACTACTCTGCCAAAAAAAATGGTACAAATTCCTTCACATCCTTATAAAATAATTGCATGAAAATCACGACTTTCACATGTGGTTCGCACAGCTTTTCACGTGTGAATGATGTGGCGCACACGTGTATGTGTTGGTAGAGCTGTTGCCTTGCAGCAAGAAGGTTCTGGGTTCGATTCCCGGCCCGGGGTCTTTCTGCACAGAGTTTGCATATTCTCCCTGTGCATGTGTGGGTTCTCTCTGGGTACTCAGGCTTCCTCCCACAGTCCAAAAACATGACTGTCAGGTTAATTGGCCTATATATAGTATAACAATTTATTTTATAAATAAATTTATAAATTTTATTTTATATTAATTTATTTTATTACATATTCAGTATAATCACCCAATATTTACATGGAAAAAAAATCTGATCATATGTGGCGCACATCTGAGAAATATGTGATCACATGTGACACATGTTGAATAAACCATGGATCACAGGAACAAAATACTTTATCACATGTGGAAAATGGGAACCACATGTGATTTTCATGGGATTTTTTAGTAAGGGCAGTGATAACAAAGACCCAATTTCAGATTTAGCAAACATTTCATGCCTGTTGCTGCTGCAAAGGTTAGCTACGGAACCAGTAGATAGGTTTAGGAAAAATTAACCTTTCTCATATGGCAAGTTTGTTTCCTTTAATAAATAAAATTATTACGTGAAAACTGCATTTTGTGTTTATTCTAGTATTAAAATGTGTTTAATTATCTGAAACTTTTCAGTGAAACAAACAAAAAAAAAATGCATAACAAAGCAAATAATTATTCACAGTACTCAAAGTTCAAGTGGTGGAAATAATTAAATAACACATAAAGTGCAGTAAACATGTTGTCATACTAAAGTAGGTTTGAGGTCATCTTTAAACACAACGGGCCGCGGGGGGCAACAGAGGTTGGTGTAATCCTCGAACTCGCTGTCGGACGAGTCTGAGGAGCTGTCTGAGGACAGGAAGGAGCCCCGCTGCAGGCAGGAATCACAGTAAGGACGATGGTAGTAGCAGTAATCTGTGGAGCTGCTAGAGTCTGAATCCCAGTATCCACTCGAGTCTCTGATGCATCGATGGCGTTGCTTGCAGCTGTCGTCTTCTTCAGCACTGCGCTTAGGTGAACCGTTCTGTCTAGCACAACGCCAGAGTGGGCAATTGTGAGACCGCGAAGCATGTCTTTGACAGTTTTTTACTTCCTTCTCTTCCTCTTTATCACCCTCTTTCTCCTCTTCTGACTTGTCTAAATCAGTGAAGTTGCAATCTGCACGAAAATGTGTCTCATCTGGATTTTGGTGTTCACAGGGGTCCATTTTCAAATCACAAATGGGAACATCTGAGCCTGTGTAAAAGCAGGAAGAGGACAAAGCTCTCCTGGAGGGGTGGAAAGGAGGCCGACGTTTTCTCATCGCGTATGGAGAGATGCTGGGGTATTGGAAGAGAGAATGAGAGGAACAGAGGGACAGAGGGGACAATGTGTTCAGTTTCGGTTGAGATGACGTCTTAGACGCCTGACCTGGAAATCGAAGTGCCGTTTCCATGACTGCATCCATGCTTAGCTCCTGGATGATCTCTTGCAGCTTCTCGCTGCTGACGAAACCAGTCAGTTTGGGATTTGGCCCCACCTGCGTTGGCAGGCCACCATGACTGGCAAATTGTTCAACCTGAGAGGGATTCAGTCTTCTGTGGTTTCGAAGAGAGGTGATAAAATGAACAGCCTCCTCCGCTGTCCTTCCTGGAAATGTGGGGGACAGAGGTTGCTTGACATTCTCTCTCATTTTGGATTCAGCTGTCTCTCTAATTGCAGAGTTGGGGACATCTTTCCGGCTTCCACTCAGGATGTCATCAGTAAAGGGGAAAGAAGCAGGATGGAGGTCCATTGAGTTTTGAATGGAAGGTATCTGGAGTGCATTTGAGGGATCAGAAGACAGAGTGAGATTATGAGAGGCTGGAGGAGGCAAAAGTCTGGATTTTGTGTCTCTCTGAGATAAACAGGAAGAGGAGCTTCCTTCAGACTGAAGCTCAGTGGTCTGGGTAGAGGAGGAGTTGAAATAAGCAGCAGAGGACTCAACGTCCTGGTCCCTTAGGGGCTGACTTGCTGTCATGAGCCTCAGGAGTTTATCCTTGGCGTTGTTTACCTGCTCTTGAAGACTGTCAATCGCAGCATTCTTCTGAAAAGTGAAAAGAAAAAGAAAAAGTTTAAATATTTGAAAACAAAAACGATAGATATTACCACTTAACTGGATTATGAGACCTTCCACAACTTGTTCAGATTTTAGTGTTTGGCTCATGTTCCCATTTGTAAATAATGGTGTTCATGAAACTAAAATCCTAATAACTGTCCTTGGTGTACTGTCTTTAATTTCATGCTTGCAGTGAGCCATCAGTGAGCCATGGCACTGCCTTTACAGCAATTTCCATAAATCATAATATGTTTTGTTAGTACAGGTTGTAAAACTACAGTGTAGAAGATACGCAATCTCACAAATCTGGACTTTTGATCAGTAACTTGTTTTTCACCCTTTGCAAAAATGTTCACACTGATATGGAGAACATTATTGGAGCAGCTTGGTGTCCATCTGGGAGAATTAAACTATTCAACAATCAAATCAAGTTTATGAGGCAGGAGAGTTCTTCTGTCAGTTTTGGTCCCAGTTGTAAAGAAATGTTTAATAGGTTAGGTCAAAAGATAGAGAAAGCATGCTAACATTAGCCTAGCACTTCACCAAATTGCTCCATATGAAAACATTGTCAGGAGGTGGAAGATACAAATTTATAAAAGACAGATAAATTGTAAATGGTCTGTAATTATAGCTCTTTATTAAATCCAGACTACACTACATTCAGTGGTCACAGGACAAAATCCTGTAGCCTGTGGGTAGGAAGGTGGGCACCTTTCTACCCACCGTTGCTCAGAAAGTGGCTCATACGGTTACTCAGAAGGTAGCAATGGTGGCTACCTTCTGAGCCATTGCTCCAGATAAATAAAATCACTTGCCATAGCATTTTAAAACTTAAACACTGAATCTGCATTCTGAAAGTCGTTGTTAACTGGGCTAAAAGGGACACAAGTGTCCACGGTGACCTCTGACTACTGCAGAAAGCGACAACAATGGGCTCATGAGAGCCCATGACTCTGTTCTGGTCTACATTTTCAGATGGGCAATAGTAAATTTAGTCTAAATAGTAAATATTCAATTAATGCTATTTGACACACAAAATCATCTCTCAATATGTAACAAGTTAGTTTAGAAGAGTTTTAACTCAGAATGATTAAGAGAGGATGGAACTTGTGTGCGAGCTAAACATAGAGCTTAGAGAGGATGAAACTATGCAATACTTTCTAAGGTTATAAATTAAGCTTTTACTGGCCTGGATGACCATGAATTTTAAATACTCTTGCCCTAAAAAGGAAGCTGCATTCTGATCAAGTCACCAAGGTACTTTTTGTAAAGAGAATTGTAATTTACAGAAGTAGACACACTGAGGCAAGTTATAGCTTGAAGAAACCGTCTGCATTAAGCAGCTAATCAAAAACCCTCAACAGCTTTTAATTACATCAATATATTTTGTCTTCAAATAATGGCATCATCTAATTTCTCTGGCTCATTTTTTAGGGGCCATCCTCTTGTCCTAATATGGTCATAGCTGGCTCCACAAAGTAAAAGACAAAGACAGCCATTTAGAAACCAACTGGTTACATAATGACAGTTACATTCACTTCTGTCTGACTGCTCATCCATGAACAATCCTACACTCTGACAAACTCTAACAAACAAGATGATGCAAATGTTCCCAAACAATTTTCATCGTTTTAACCAAGGGAGACGTTTGGATGACTGGTACTCAAATGCACTGAAATATTAAAGTACATATGTAAAGAATATAATCTCTCTTTAAATTAACCAATTTGTGCATAAAAAACATTACATTACCTCATTCAAGAGCTTTTTCATTGAGCTGTTCTCCCCCAGCAGGAAGTAGATCTCGTCCTGGCTGTAGACAGACGGCTGACTCTTACTGGGGCTGCTGAAATATTTGGCCATCTGACTCGGGTTGTTCTGATCCTCCTCAAACTGTCGCCACTGGGTCAGCTGCAATAAGACAGGTTTGATATTTAGGAGTTTTATGTGTGTTGCATCGATTCCTAGCAACATATAAACCTCTAGGATGAGAAATAAATCCTTTCAGGAATATCTCTACGAGGTGTGCTTTAGAGCACTGCTCATTGTTGAACTATTTCCTTCCCTCTCGCTGCAGATGCATTCCTTTACGTTAACATAAACCCGTTGTTAGACTCTCAGAGTCGTAAACCTGTTTGCAGCCTACAAAGTTTTGACTCATTACGAGGAGTTCTTTGTGAGTCATCTTCTCCTGACAGACACCGAAACCTCATCCATCAGTACAACAAGCACATGTCATGTTTATTGGTTTTATCTTAAACCTTCCTATACACACACTGTCATCTGTCCATCTGTTACAGTTTCTCTTTGTGGGATGGATTTCCTCATGACAGATCTTTAAAAAAAAAATTCTCACATTTTGGGAGTTAAGGAAAAAGATAAAGAAAGTGTAACCAAAATAATAGACAACATGACTTTATCTCGTGTTTTTGTTTAAACTAATTACAATCTAAGCTAATATTTAGTCATTGTAGTCAGGGATCTGTTAGGTTTTGTCTCTTACCTGTGGCACAAACAGCATGCAGTTAGTGGCCAGTGTGGAGATGAAGATGGCTCCAGCCACAGTGCTGTAGACCAGGTTGGGCCAGGCGTGTAGGAAGAAGAACACGGGGAAGGCCACAGCAGAGGAAAAGGTGACCAGAGTGACGGCCGTTATGATGGTGGGAGACTGGTTGACTGGAGGATGGCTGACGTTGCTGGTGAGTCCAGCCAGGTATGTGCCATAAAGGAGGAGGCAACCCTTGATAAAGTAGAGCAGAAGTCATTATTTTCACATGCTATTGTTTTACTAAATTTACTCTTTTGTTGTGCTTTTTTATGTTCACTTTTCTTTTTGTAGTATTTATTTAGATTTAGATTTAAACTACCTGGAGTCACAATTACTTTACATAAGATTTTATTGATCCCATATTGGTGAAATTCACTTGTCAAAGTTTTCTTGTGTACTGGATGAGGAAATTCAAAATCCCATCATGGTAATTTTGACATTCTTTTATCTTGTTTCATGTCAGTCACTGGGAACCTGTTTTTACTCATTGGTGAGCTTTTCATTCTAGAAATAATGATGCAAATTAGCTGCTAATTTGACAGCTGAAGCCTCATTTGCATAAATAAAAATAACATTTCAGAAAATAATTTTACTCAGGGATTTGAGCAACTTTCAAGATAATTAGTTCAGAGTTTTAAAAACGTGTTTTCAGTGCAAAATACCACACCCCATACTTTTGGTAAATATGTGTAAAAAGCCCTAAAATGAATTCCTTTTTAATTTCACTGGCAGAAACTGTGCATTCTAATTAAAAGGATCATCTTTTTTTCACATAATCACTATGCCACACTTTTGGACGCATTATAATTTCAATGGATGTAATTATTTTACTAAACTATTGTTTGCCACTACAAGTCAATCTGAGTGTCTAGGGACTTTTCAGAAATAATACATGACTTCCAGTTTCGGATCGACATAAACATGACACAAAAGACAATTTATATTTGTCACTCTTTAAAACAGTAAAGACAATTTATATTTGTCAACCTTTAAAGCAGTAAAGAAAAGACAACATGACATTCAAGTTCAGCAAGTGGGTATTAATCTTCATAGGTCAGGAAGGTAACTGTAAAAATGAGAAAGTATAAAGCATCTGGAAGATTGCCACTATGAACAATGAGTATGACTGTAATAGGGGTACATTTTTTATTTTGAGATTATGCCACTGTAGTTAAACATAAATTTGCACATTATTCCCAGAGATACCAGTGACTGTGGAGGGAGCTGTATCGACCTTTCCAGTTTAGCTTTGGTCTTGGACATATTCACTTTATTTCTAAATCTCTGCTGGTTTGTTTTCTCTAAACTGGAAAACCATTCTTGGAAAATAAATTGCATAAAATATATCACTATCAAAAAACATTAAATGTAGTTAGTCACCGGTGTTGTTACTGTGTAGAACCATAAATGAAATTGCTGAAGCTTACTTTCTGAACAGCAATGATGATGAGCCAAATATTTGAGTATTCTGAGGAGCAAGAGTCCAGCTGTGACAAAGAGTAGGAGGTGTCTCTCTCAGTCGCCTACATGAATGGAAACCAAATATTACATCAAAGTTCACACATCCACGCAAAAAAAAAATCTACCTTTCATGTACTCTGTTTAATCAAAAAGCATTTAAAAGAACAAAAAATTCAGACTGAGTTAATCATGATTCAGTAATAATATGTTGCATATGATCATCTTCAGAAATCTACGTAACAAATGAATGCAAAGCTTACTAATTATTCTCACCTTGGCAACAGCCCTGACAGATCGCGAGCATCTCACTGGGTCTGTGAGATTCCAGGTGGTGAGAATCAGAATCTCCAGTAGAATCAGTAGAACTACCATGCCAATCAGCTGGATGTCTCGAATGATCTGAGACGCAAAAAAAGAAGCAGTAATAAAGATGAACTTTTACATCTTACAGCTTTACACCATCCACACACAGAAACTTGATCTCAGAGTAATCATAAAAAGAGCTCAGAGTAATTATACACCAAGGCTAATTTAGTAAATCCTCTATCTAAATTTGACAGTATTCAATTATTCAGAGCAATGTGCAGCCATGCATTACTGTTGTCAGGTTGAGAACTCAAAAATACTTCATTAATTGCTAAAGAAACAAAATACTTGAACATCCATTAAAATGGTTTATGTGACACAGAGCTTTTATGTGGAATACATGCTGTACAGGGCAACTGAAAACTGAACCCGTAAGGGAAAACTTATATATGTAAAAAAGGAAAGCTGTGAGAATCAAGTTGCATAAGTCTGCACGCCCCTGAACTAATACTTTTTTGAAACACTTCTTGATTTAATTTTAGCATTTAGTCCCTCTCTGTACAAGTTTATCACCATCCAACATCTTGATTTGACAATATTTCGTCATTGTCTTATAAATTTCCCTCAGATTGTAAAGGCATCCCTCTTCAAGTGAGCAACATACTTAGTTCAGGATGCTATTGGACTTCCCAAAATGTAAATTTTTCTAACATGATGCCAGTCTTTTGTTTATTTATATGTTTGATTGGACTTTTTGTGATGCTAAAATTTGAAACCCAGAATGAGTTTAGGGGGATGGGTGGGGTGGGATCTCATTTGAAGTAACGGGGAAACTGCTCTGGTCCGTTGCAGTGAATAAAGAGCTCAGCCAGAGTCTGACTCCTATATCTGGTCATAAGATCATAGATCATGACTCAGCTTGGATGACAGAGAGTCAGTTGAAGAGGTTCAAGTATCTGATCAGGATGCTCCCTAAGCTTCTCCCTTTGAAAATGTTTTAGGCACTGCCTCCTGGGAGAAGAGCCCACGGGAGAATCAGTACTGTACAAGGGACCTCATATCCTTTCTGGCATGTGAATGCTCAGAGATCTACTACAACGAGCTGGAGAGTGTCGCTGGAGAGACGAATGTCTGGCTTTCTCCTCTAGACCTTTTACCTTACAACTCAGACTTAGATAAGCAAAAGCCAAAGAATGGATGGATACAATTTTTTTTAAACAGATTTGTTCAGAATATATGTCATATTAAGGGAAATAATTTGAAATAAATTATCCATAAGTTTTGTGTTTAAATCACACAAATCTGGGATTTTACGTTTTGAATCTGGGAATGTAGTGTTTTCAATAAAAGGACAGTGGATAACGGCCAAAAAGCTGCCTTTTTTATAACCACTTTGCATTTTACTGTACCATGAGGTGGCATGGGATTACATACTAAGACAGTCAATTTATATATTAGATTACTTTGAGGTTTGTGTTATTGTAACAGCATGTTCTCAATTCAAACTACAGTGATACAAAAGAAGAAGACAAGAATGTGCATGTCAACGAGATGAGCACAAGGAAACCAGAAGAGCCTGCCTACCACTCTCTTGTCGGGAACTCGCTGAGTGAAAACTCTGTAAAGCCTCCAGGTCTTTCCCAAAATTGGCCCAAAGACCAGGGTGCTTCCAATGCAAAGCATCCACATCCGAGCCTGGAGGAGGGAAGACCACAAGGATCACTTTAAAATTTACCTCCAACAGTATAAAACTACAGCTACAAGGATTTAGATACTTACTTGAAGCAAAGTAATAGACACTTCAGCTTGTGTATGAGCTTGCACATCGATTGCAAATAGAAAGCCGCTGATATATGTAAGGACACTTCCAAAGAGAGTCAGAACATTTAGGTTGGGACTGGACATCTTCACTATCCTGATGGAGCAACACAAGCAGACTTCTTTAACATGCCAGTATACAGTTGCTTGATGATGAATTTGTAGTTAAATGCTAGCATTTAACTATCATTTAACTACATTACATTATTTAACATAATGTAATGTAGTTACATTATTAAATACACTTTTCACTCTACCTGTTGTTTTTGAAGCGCAGGGTGAAAACCAGAAAGCAGAACGCCAGCACGATGCCAGATGACAGCATCGTCCAGACAACTGCTCTGAGCGCAGGAGAGAGGGAACGCCTTGGGACCTCTGCTGCGATCTACACACACAGACATGGACATTTATTCCCCTTAAAGTTCCAGCCCCTTCTGGTACCTCTATGGAAAAGATAATTAATCCTACAAGTGCTCCAGAGTCCAGGTTCCTTCAAATCCCAGATGTAAAAATTAAAACCAAGCACAAATTCATAAGGCAGAATTTTATTGCAGGGAAAAAAGCATCAAGCATTACAAAACAGATGTGGAACTATTACTTTAATTTTAATCAGTAATAAAGTTTGCTGAAACATCTGAAAGCATCGTAAAAGATAGTACATTGTGAAATTTTAGATATTGAGAGGCAGGATAATGAGAGGTGCTGAGTTGACCCCACTGTGATTCCTTCGCGGGTTGAAGTAGGGGAAAAGTCTCTCACTGAAAGTGTATCCAGTGTACGTGTAGATATGAGAGTGAGAGTCTGAGTTGTAAAATGAAACCTGCCCTGCTTCCATGTCCACGTACACCAGGACTGTCTGGGGCTTTTCCACCAGTGGCAGTCTAACAGGAGGACTGCTGAGTGCCCAGTAACTCTCATCCTCCCTCATTCCCAGAGTCCAGTAGCCTCTTTCAGGGTTCAGCAGATTCCCTCCTTTTCTATTGACTGACTCGAGTCCCACTCCGATATCCCATTCTGTCTTCCCTTTCACCTGAACCTCAAAGGAGAACCTCCCGAAGCAGAAGCCTTCCTTCCCCAAGACACTAACACAAGGGTAAAATCTCGCTGGATTGTCAGGGAGGTTAACAACCACATCGCTGTGATAGACCTGTTTATGGTTTTCTGAAAGAACGAGTTTGGGGTGAGCTGTGTCTGGATCCAGCGTCACATCCACAGAGTAGGCTTTTACTCGCTCAAATTCAACCTTGCAAAGCCTCTTTACCTCTGCCTTGATGATTTCCTCAAGCTGTGATGCTGCTCTCCTGAGTGCCCTTCTCACCGTTCCCACATAGACTGTACTTTCTACCCAAATCTCAGACCAGTCTTTGTTGGGCAGCTTAGTGGAGAAAGCCGGAAAGCTCTGGAGAAGGTAGAGATCATCGTTTGTCTGTGAGAGCAGCTCCAAATCAGTGCTCCTGTTTGTCAGCAGATTAATCTCTTGCTCAAGATCCAATGTAATCTCACTTGCCCTGCTTTCGACACACCTCTGCTTTGCCAAGATAGCCTCAGCCACTTCAGCTTGGACTGTCTTAACAACTTGAAGCAGTTTGTTGAAGATCAGAAAACTCTCTTCAACCTCTTTTTCAGCATTTCTTTTGCTAAGCTCAACAGCTTGACCGATCTCACACATTTTCTGTAGCCTACTGTGGATGCCTTCTTGCACTTCCACGTTCATACTTCTGATCTGGTCTCTCCTGTCTTGGCTTTCATGCTCTATAGGAGCCATACGATGTGCCTTGTGGTCATCCTCAACACAGACCTGGCACACGTACATCTGGTCTGTGTGGCAGAACAGGTTCAGGAGGCTCTCGTGTTTCTTACACAATCTGTCTCGAATGTTCATAATTGGGTTGATCAGAGTGTGTTTCTTGAGGGTGCACAGAACGTGATGGGGCTCCAGATGTGTCTGGCAAAATGAAGCCAAACAATCCAGACAGGTTTTAAAAGCTTTCACCCGTTTACCAACACACACATCACAAGCAACTTCCCCCTTATTGCCTGACTTGTCCATACTTCTGAGCCTGTCTTTGTACTTCATTTCCCCATGGTCTTTAAATTGAGCAGCCACCTCGGATATGAAGGTGTTGACTTTGAGGTCAGGCCTCTTGTACAGCTTGTGTTTACACATGGGGCACTGTGGCAGATTGGTACTCTGCCAGTATCTCTGGATGCAGTCACGACAGAAGTTGTGCCCGCACGGAGTGGAGACCGGCTGGTTAAACACATCCAGACAGATGGGGCAAAGGAGCTGCTCCTTGGACAGAATGCTGGCGGCTGTAGCCATATCTGGGAACACATCCAAAATGAAGAAGAAAATAGGTGGGATTTTATGGAATACGTTGCCTCAGCTTCTTTTATTTTTGGCTTTCCACTATTTTACAAGGCATGAAAGTACTTGTGTCCTAGTTAGCCATGAACAGTAACAAATGCACGGTGTTATGTTTCATTACACTGTGTCACATGCCACCAGGGTAGTTTTTATGTTAGCCAGGATCAGCTAGCGATACTAGTGAGGCATTTTATGGAGAATGCAATAAAAAACTAAAACAGGACATTTGCTGAATTTAGATGATGCATTCACACAACAAAGCTCACACAAAATTTGGTTCAAACTGTTGACTTACTTTAAGGTAATTAATTGCACAAGTTAACATCATGAAGCATGAAAAGATTTCTAAAATATAGCTCACCTTGCTGTTTTTGGTCTTTTGAAGAGAGAAAGACTTGATTGTGTTCTTTGTCAAAGTGTTTCTTCTGTTCTATCTTTTATTTCAGAAATCTGTTTACAGTTTCTCCCATCCGGCTTCTGCTGTTGATCTGTCCTCCCTCTTCTCTTAAAGGTATCGGGCCAGAGGGGATTCTAAACATAGCTTTAGTCCATGCCCATTACCTTTCCTGATTTCAGCTGTCTCTATCAACTGGAATGGTACCATAGTTCAAACAAGCAAACCCGGTGCATTTAAAGGAAATATGGAGAGACATAAAGTTATTAGGACTGCACTTATATAAAATATAATCTATCTTTGACCCTATCTTTAGCATAGATAGAGTCAAAGAGTTGTCATGTAGTCTCGTAACCTAAAGATGCCACTTCTTGTTGCAGTTCTCCAACAATGAGCTATGGACATATTAATTTTTTTCGTACCTCCCTTATGTTGCTCAATGTGTGCTAGAACTCTAAGAATAATCCAACCCACCATTTGTAAAAACTCAAAACAGTGACTCAGCATATTTGAAGTTTTTAAGGTCAGTAGGAGGTTGAGCAGAATGTTCAGCATAGCTTCTATTTCCTCCATGTTTGTCACATACAAATAACGTCAAGCTACTTTTTTGACTTAGGGGCAGCCCAACTATATGAGGACCACCCACTAGAGCTGTTACTCAATTGTAATGGGAAGCCAACCCCAGATTTGAGCCGAGTCAAGGTGATAGTGGAAAAGAGACATGTCTTTCCTAGTTTGCAGATTTGCATGGGGAACTGGGTATTGGTGATACATCCTATTTTATATTTTCCATCTAAATACATAATTTTAAAAAAAATTACATTTATTTTTGTTGCAGTCTCCATTGCAGAGTTATACTACCACCATAAAAGATAAGTTTATTTTATGTCTTTTTACACATCATTACTAGGATGCCAGTTGTTGATGGCTCTATGCCAACCAGTATTATGTAGCTATTTATATTTACTCTATGCTGTGGAATTGCAATTAAAAAAAATTCCATATGAAATTTTCAGAGTAAAATTCTTATCAGCTTTTGTTAATGCCACTGTTTATCATTGTTGATTGACATGCAGGATAGCTGCCATGATGACTAGGGAAACTGAAGACATTTCCAAGTTATGTGTTACCATTTAAAACATTGAGCCAAATAATTTAAATATCTGAAAACAATAAAACAGTGTCTGAAAATGAATGTGTAACAATAAATCTTTACAACACAGCCACAAGCCTGGAAATCTGGCATTCTGAGTTGTGTCAAGTTCCAAACACAGGACCCGAAGGCTGTCAGTCGTGGGAATAAAAATTAGTGCCAAAAGTGCACCAAGTGGATTATAATATGTGTAAAAAGATGCATTGGCTGGCACTTAAACATACAGCAGCGTCAAATAACTAATTCACTTGAAGTAGTTATCTAAGATACAGTGCCGAAAGTTATTTATTTGTATGCCTGAATTTTTTTATTTTTTTTTTAACTTAAGATTAATAAATCTTTTAATTGTCATCACTCTAAAGCAACGCTAGCATGCATTCATATTCATCTGTCAAGAAATAGTGACAACAATCTTTGGAGATTATAACGAGGGAACTGCAGCATCCATCTCCACTACAATCATTGGAAATATCCAGAGTTTTAAATAGAAATCTGAAGAATTGTCCTCGCAAATGGGAAATAGATCATCACTGGGCCTTTCAAACACACAGACTGGTTGTCGCCTACAGTTTCAGCACCAGGCAGACAACTCAAACTGTGTGCATACATATACTGTGTAAATAAATTGAGATCAGAGAGAAAGTAAAAGATGTAGGTCAAGAGAAAGATTACCAAGTTTAGGCTGCATAGTCTCCGTAGGATGTCCTGGCCTTCCTGCCTGCTGAATCCAGCCTGGATGAGGCAAAGTGGGGAATCACACACAGAGCTGCAGTTCAGCTCAGGCTCCATGACTGGCCCCAGTCTGTCCACCATCACAAACGCATTCTGTGGGACAATCAAACAACGCAGCTCATAAGGTCACTCTTGGAAAATAAACAATGATGTTCAAGAAACAAAGCAGTAAATGTACTTAAAATTCCTAAATCATGCTTGATGCTTCAGTCGTTCAGTTTCATTTAAATTGTGTTACTTGAGTTACTTGATATGCTTTGTGACATATAATGCTTTGTGACATGCAAGACCTAGGCACACCACAGTGTGGTGCTATGATAAAAACAAGGAGGAGTGGGGGGAAGCAGATAATTTTGCATTGCGCTGGTGGTAGAAAACAACTTCAGACAACCAGAGAAGCCTTTGAGTTTCTGTTTGTCCTCATTGTTTCACTCTGTCATCATAGAAATGACCTGGTATACAGTCAGCTTTTAATTATGTCGACATATTCTGCAGTCAGCTCAGCTGTTTAGTTAGAGCGTCTGAGACCGACCTTACAGGAACAAAAATTGTCAGCGCTGCCACGGGCGTTTTTGGTGTTTTTATGAGGCTTCACTTAGGTTGCTCCGACTTGCTGGAGATTGGAAAATGAGGCACATCTGATACTCTGAGCTGAATCTAGACTTGAGTATGATGATTGTAATTGCAGATGTGACTCAGCCGCATGATGCCAGGGCGGGTTAAAATCGCTTTTATTGATACATATTGGCAGACAGGTGTGTATGTTTATGTGAACAGGGTGAAATCAGACACAGCACGTCTCATCCACATCTGTGGAATGACTAACACTGCCAGAATGGCCTCGGCTGTGGTGAGCAATTGGATATTCAGAAAAACATGGAATAAAATATTCAAAATGAAAAGATCCAAAGTGAAAGAAGTTCAAAGATATAAACTGTTAACTCAACAAAGCAGCTCTACTCGTTTGGGAAATGTCTGAAGTTCCTGTTCATGTCCTGTCGTCACTTTCCAAGTATAGATCACAGCCCAGCTTCTTCCCGCAGGAAAAGCCAGTGGAGTAAGGCATTTCCTCTAGCTTTTCAAACCCTCTGCCTGAAACGCTGTTGTTTTTAACTTGGAAAAGAGCCCACCACTGTACAGGTGTCAGGGAGATCTACCCAACATCCAACTTTGGGTGTGGGACAGTAGAAGGGGGTCAGTGTGTGAGCAGAACAAACAGTTTGTGACTTCAAACTGTCTTCCGTTTTTCTGGACATGTTTTGACAGTTCACAAAAGTCATGAGGAGTGTCTTCTAAAGTCCTGAAGGCTAAACCGCAAGTAATACCTGAGCTACCTGTGTGAGTGTAAGTGTATGTGTGTGTGTGGGATGGGCCTGTAAAGTTTAGCTTGCACCCAGCTACTTTATCTTTAACTTAACGACTTATTGCGAAGGGTTTAAAAGACAAATATTGTCACATTTTTGAGGTGGGAAACACACAATTCTTAAACGCATGGAAAAAAACTATATCACTATTGGTCTTGTAATTGGTTTTTCGAGTAGATGAATAATTTTAAAATGCTTCCATCTCACACAGAGAAAGCCTTTCCAGTAATGCCCTCAAAAGCAGATTCTTTAATTGTTAGTGCCGTAGAATATGTCACCCAACTGTTTCTCATGATAATCATGGCTCAACTTGTTTTTTCAACAACTAAAAAAAAATGCATCTTAGTGGAAAAATTTTAAATGGATGTGTGGTGCCTCACTGGCACCACATAAAGGATACAGTCAGCAAATTTGCTTCAAAGACAATTGGATTTCTGTGGAAGTAAACAGATGAAGAGGAAAGACTTCCCCTCAATCAACCAAAGATGGTCTTTATGTCATAGGATTATGAATTGATTTAAATTTGGCTTTAAGGAAAGCAACAACTCAAACCTGAGGGACACAAACACAGCATAGTTCACATGCCAACAGCAGAGGCAGGGAGTAAACAGCCAGACCACAGAGGAGACTGTAGTTATTGTAAGAAAAGGTTTTTTTCTTGAAAAGAAAATGCCTTCTTTAATCATAGCTTTCTTGAGCGACATGAGATATGCTACACTACCTAGTGGAAACCTCAAAAGTAAATTATGGACTAATTATATGGGGGAAAGTGTTAAACAACTGATGCCTTGCAGCATCTCAGCCTGTTGTCTTTCTGTATAGAGGTTTACATGTTTGCCTGAGTCCAGAGTGTACCTTACCTCTTGCATAATGACATGCTAGAGAGAAACACCCGCCCCCTTGCAACCCACCAAAAATAAATGGAGATGAACAATGGATGGCTGGTGACAACTATTTAGAGAAATGGAAATGCTGGTAAGAACCAAAGCTGAAATTGCGTCTTCTTGAACGCTGCATTTCATTGTGTCCTGAAATGTGTTTCTCAAACCAAGGATGGGATGCCGGTTTGTCAGACGTCCACGTTACAGCACTGAGACAGCATTACTCCTGACTTCCTCACTGGATAAATCTCTGTATAGATTTCAATTTATGAACTTAAATTCAAGCTGGGGATTTTGCCATCACTGCTTACTTCTTACGTGGCCATGCTATGTGCTAAGCGTCAAATTTCAAATGTAATGTCATCAATGTTCAGAAACCTTTTGCTTTAATCTCAAAAATAGAAAAAACAAAACAAAACAAAAACAAAAAAAAACCTTAAACTACCGGTACAATCCAAATTGAAAAAGAAAAGTAAAACTGATGGTATGTGCCCTTACAGGCTTTCCTAACAGTACACAATTCTTCGGGAAACACTTTTAGGGACATGAAGTTTCTTAAAAGTTAATAAAAAATAGGAATAAAGAGATTTATTATCCTATCAGACATTAAGAAAAGATTAGAGCTGCAACTGCCAGGTTTAGGCCCGATTCAGGGGCAAAAATTGAAACATTCTTTCTGAGTCAGTAATCCGTTTATAAGTTTATTCTTTAATCTGAGTTAGAATGCAATTACAGGCAGTCACAAAAAAGAGCTCTTTGGATCTGGTGCACACCACACGCAGAGGATATTAAAGTGTGTTTTAAGCAACTACTCATTTGTCGTAAATTCACCTGAATATGTGTTACACATGCAGTCTATGCGGCGGCGTCGGGGCTGAATGAGACTTCAAGAAATGCAAACTGTATAGATTAATTAAAATATCTCCCAGAAAAGAAAAAAAAAAGATTTTTGAATCCCTTTTAATTGTATTTGATGGGGATTTTAGGAGTGATCCCAAAATGCGGATTAACCTGTGTTTAAGCGAACCTTTTTTTTTTCTTTCTTTCTTTCTTTTTTTTTTTTTTTTTGGTTCAAAGAGATCTTTACGCACTGTTTTACGCACGCCGGACTACTTCAACTCGGTTGTAAAGCCGCTTATTTAAAACCCGAAGATAAATTAGAATTTAAAAAAAAAATAATTACAAAATTGCTACGTATGATTTTAAGAAATTAAAGTTCCAAACCTCGGGCTTCAGTGAAAGAGGACTCCATCGCGACGTCTTGCCTCAAAATCCATCGTTTACGTCTCCAGAAACTTGTGACAAAAGATACAAATAAACACAAATAAAAGTGATCCAGCATCGCTACATGGTTTCCAAGGCTGCAGACTTGATATGATCCCCTATACTTGACCTCGCCGTCAAAACTGTCAGCCTGAGGATCCTGTCACTCAGGAAAAATGCTCAGCAGACTGCAGGAGTTTCTATTTGAGCATGACGGGAGGGAGGAAGGGAGGGAGGAAGGCAAGGGTGTGTGTGTCAGGAGAGGAGGTAACTTTTCCCTCTCTCTCTCTCCCCCCAATAAAAAAGAACGCTCCAGTCACTCATAGTGTGATGCGACCGTGCAGTGCGGGAAGGGATGTCGCAAATTCCTCTGGGGCCGCTGGTTGGCATTTGGGCGGCACATCATCTGGACACCAACGCAAACAAACGGGCTGCTTGTTTAAATGGAAACGCAAATTATAACTGACTTGTTGTTTTAAAGCAGGCGTTACTGATTCTCCGAGCAAAAATAATGTTTCTGCAGGCTGACAAATCGCAGCAGCGCGTGAGCTGCTTGCTAACGCGCCAACTCAGATATTCGCGCATTTGTTCCGCCATGCTAGAAGAGGTATAAAGTTGTTATTAAGACGTCACAGAGATTTACTGTGGGAGCCTTCACACACACACACTGTCATTCCTGATGAGGGAGTGCCTCCGCTGACAGCTGTGAAGAGAGGAAACGGAAGATATGCCCGGATTATGACCCACAAAAAGAGGACAATAGTGGATTTTCACTCAAACACTCATCAGTCAACTTTCACTGACTTCTAATGTCTTCCTTCAGTGTTTACCTGTGGGATGAGTTTTTTTTTTTGTTCAGTTTAGACAAGCATTCAGATGTTTTTTTTTTTTTTTCCCAACACCATAACAGTTGTGTAATTGAACATTGAGCATAAAGTTTTAAAATGAATCTATAGCACATATCTGGAGGCATGAAGCAAGTTGATAAACCTGCTTTTCAAAATCACGCATGTCTTCCCTATAGAGTTGATGGAAGTGTGCAAAATCTCACATCAGCTCCACTGTTTAGAGGAGAATTAAATTAAGAGCATGTAATCTTGGGGACAAATTAGCCAACTGTAAAATCTTTGGCAAATCCTCACTGCCAAGCTGCATCTGTACTCTGTCCGGACTTGTCAGTAAGACGACAACCAAAAGGTCACACATAACGTTTTTCATCACTATTCTTATATCAACAATGATTTCAAAGTTTTCTTGATTGACCATCATAAAAAAGAAACATTTTGATAGTATAGATGGCCCATAAAAAGAGGCCAGAGTTCTCATTAATTGTCAATGCTTTACTTGGGAGTTACAAATTAGTAAACTATAGGAGAGGAAAGTTACTTCGCTACATCGATCAGACATCGATCAGACCCACAGATCAGGTCTGTGGTCTGACCAGTGTTTGAGGCCTCACTGGTCAGACCACAGACAACTCTGATGTTGCAAATCCAGTCTCAGAATACATCGGAGGCGTCTCCAACTGGACCCCTGAAAACGAGTGTGGAGGTATCACCGATCAGACCCTTGGACTACGGGATGGAGATATGGGTGATACCATCTTTGTCAGTGAGACTTGAGCAGGAGCTGAAGGCATAGCACTGGGTGAGGTTGCTGTGACTGGAACAACTGCCCAGGATGAGTTTGATTTGTCTCCCGAGACATTGTAGACAAAAATCAAAACACTTTATTTCCCAATTTCCCCAAGAATCAGACAAACACCTAAAAGTTATCTGCCAGTTTCCCCTTGAAAAACTTCCCTTTGTGCATTGGTGGAGACCAAAGAGTGGCAGCAGTTGACTGAGAAAACCAAATAACACTAAAAGAAGAGAGAGACTAAAAACTAGAAAACTGAACAAGCACGAAACATAACGCAAATCAATGTGTGAGCTCCTTAAAGACAAAGGGAGACAAAGAAGCACAGAAACAGGAGCGACAGGAAACATGAAGAAAAGAGTACACTGAATAAAAAGGGAACAACTACAAAAGAGCGACTCAGTAACTACGACTAAAAAAAAAAATAACTAAACAGAACTTTAAATGGGACTTAAGCAAGTCCTTAAAAACATGACTGTAAACCCCCGCACCTCCACCAAAAGGCAGAGGAGGGGCCAACCCAATATTAAGCTAACTAGCTACATTTGGCTTAAATTACTGCAATTAGGTTTTAAATGATATTTTTTAAACTAACCAACAAACTGAGCTGTATTTAGTAAAATGCTAAGCAGCTATCTACCTTTAACTTTCATTTATTTTACCCCTGCATCTCAGCTAGCAGCTCTGTTACACGCTAAGCTCGGCTATCATTCTCAGGTTTCATTTGCGATCAGGTTCAGTTGGACGACAGCAGCAGGAGGCGGACAGCAGTTTTACTCAGATTACTGGGGTCTTAAATATTTTAACTGAGGACAAGGAGCTGCTACTCAGACGGCACAAGTCAAAACACAGAAGTTGCCCGAGGAGGATGAAACAGGACACATGTAGCTCTACTGAGGTTACCAGAGATCAATCAAACATTTAGACTTTATAATTACCAAATAGAGGTGTCAGTAACAGCCTCTTGTTTCACTGGACAACTGGGTTGTGCACACGTGTCAGCTGGAGGTAAACCTAACAAAAATGTGCAACAAAGCTTTTGGGCTCATCACATGCTGCTTCCTGTTGGGCCACTCCTGGTGGGCTGCACCTCTGCTTCCTGGCATGGAAGCATCTACAGTTGTAGTTTACCACCCACCACAGTGCCAGTGAGTCCCACCTCTCTGTGGTGTTTGGCTTTGTGTGGGTGGATAGGGGCCTTGTTCTGTACATGTCGTGAGACATCACTGAACCCTTTTAGTTCAGCGTTGTTTGTTTCTCTGGCATGCCCAGGTTTGTCCACCCTGCACAGAAAAAACAATCCTTCCCTGGAACAAAGCAGTTCTTCTTTCAGAGTTGCTGTGGGTCTTAAGTAGCAACACTTAAATTAAAGCTACCACGCAACCAGCTTGTTTTTCACTTCGCTAACTTACATCAGTGTTTGAAAAAGTTATTTTAAAGCATGAAAAAGCAGTCTTGCAGATCCCGATGCAAAAACGGCAAGATAATGGGATGGAAGTGTATTTTAAAAACTATTGATTTGGAGAGCCGGTTAGGTCCAAGAAATAGACAGTAATTCAGATGATAGATGTTTGGTTATACATGTGAGTTTTTGTTCCAAAAGTCCAGAAGTCCTTTACTTTCACCTGTTGGGAACATTTATTATGATATGTGCTCCTGAGCAAGGCATTAACCTCAAGTTGTCTTATTATCTCCATGCAGGTGTGAAGGTAAATGTGGCTCTACTGACCACTTTGAGTGGTCAGTGTGACAAGAAAAGTGCTGCATAAATAAATTCCATTTTACATTGTAAAACATCACAGACTGCATTAAATAAAAAAAAATATGCTTGAAGTAATTGATTTACTTACGTAACGTTGCGTTATCTTATCCCCCAAAAATATAATATGTAAATCTGAATTTAAGAATATGTTTTAGAAAGGATTAAAATTGACTATTGTTATACAACATTGCTTTTGTTTTCAGTGATGCTAATTTGGATTTGCAGACTGACTCAGCAGTTTTGGATGGTTACTTGAAAACAAAGCAATTTTCTCAAATATTTGAAACCCCAGTCCTTAAGGGCTGGTGTCCTGCAACGTTTAGATCGATCTCTTCTTCAGCACACCTGAGTCAAATAATCAGGTCATTTGCGGGAGTTTGAGTCTGCATAATTCTGCCATTTGATTCAGTTATATTGGACCAGGGACACTTCTAACAGTTGCAGAACACCGGCCCTTAAGAACTGGATTTGCAGACGTCTGGAAAACCATAGCAGCGATAGTTTGTGAAACCGAAATAGAATAGAAGTTTACTTTAGCTTGTTCACTTTAAACATTTTAATTTCTTTTCTCTGATGAAGACTTTATGTTACAGTTAATACGATGCTCATGTTCGTTTCTTAATGTTAACGTGTGTGGCTTAGTGCTAGCCCCAGGAGCGGAGGGACGTGAAAATGGGGCGCCCAGGAGAGAACATCAACACCAGATCCTCTAGATTTACCCAGAAATGGTTTCTAAATGGTTTCCTGTCAGTAATTCTCTAAAGGCTGTTTTTGTTTACCTTGTATGTACAGATACTGCGGCTCCTTCAATCTACATCATGTTATTTACATTGACCGTTTATTTTCCTTTGTATTTGTTGAGCTTCTTTAAGTATTTTTGAATATTTGCTAACATTTCTGGTTATTGCTATCGGGTAGTATTGTATTGTTAAATGTTACTCAAATTTAAATTGCTCCATCAAAGTCAATAGTCGATGCATCTAAAATAATGTAATTAAAATCAGTAAGAGTGAAATAAATTTGCTATTTTGCCATAATATAAGAGCTTAATGAGACAGCAGATGCAGATAGACCACAGACTGGGATTTGAACCCTGGACTTTCTTGCTGCAAGGCATCAGTGATATAAATTTACCCTTTATCAACAACATCTAAGTTTGCACATTGTAAACACAGACTGTGTATGTAAAATTGTCCCTCTTTCACTCCCTTCATCACACCTCATTAATTACATTAAAATCACTTTTTGCCAGAAATACTTTCTCACACAGGGAAAAACATCCAACTTTTAACTTCGGTGTCCAAAAATAGCACACACAAGAAAAACCTGTATGAGCCACATGTATTGTACCTCTTACTGTTAACTCATGACATAGTATAGTATTCCTCTTGTTGGCCACGGAAAGAGAAAAAAATCCCAAAGCATCACAGATCCTCCCCGATGCTTACCAGTAGCCTTTTGGAAAACTCAGTCTTGGTGTAATAAAACTAAAGCACGCAGTTTCAGTAAAAGCCCCACGCTACATTTGTGGACAATCAGTGAACACTGTGTTGTGAAATTTTCACTGTATCGTGAAAGTGACCAAATCCTCTACTTTTCCAAATTGTAGACTATCTTTATCATAAATCACTGCCATAAATTATAAATACAATGTCTATATATTATAAATACTGTCGTTATTGTCCATCTCTGTTAAAGATCTTTTCCAGGCAAAGTGAAGGCGCACAAAAAAACAGCGACATGAATGCCAGAAATATAGACAAGAATAGACATATTAAACTGTGTCTGTTTTCCTGGTTGCTGTTTCGCCCCACACTCCACCTCCTCCTCCCAGTTTGGGGTGTAGAGTTTCTCCCGGAAGAATTAGCAGAATAACTTTAAGGACAAGGCCTGATTGTTGTCAGGGTGTCTGCAGTGTGTGGCTGTCGTATGTAGTGAGCTTGAATTTGAAGCTAGTCATGTGTGAGGTCTGGCAGGCATGTCAACGCACACTGACTAAGTGAGCTAATAAGAGCTGGTATGCCTCTAACTTAGGCTGATAAGAAGATTACAGTATCAGTACATCAAAGAATTTCCCTGCAGCTCTCTGATCACCTGAAATACTGTATGTATTGGTACCGTCAAGGTCAAGACAGGCCACACCCACCAGGTATATAGAGAGTATTAAGCCGTTTCCAAATTCTTGATATTTAAAGGTACACTAAATATCTACGTGCCTCCTGACAGATTTCTTCACTTTTTGAAGATAGCTGATTTTCTAATTAGTTTCTAATCGTCTTAATAAATAAAATCAGATAAATACAATCTGACTTAATAATAAATGCAGTTTTCAAACGATGATTTAACTTAAAGTAAATTTATAATTTAATACAAAATATGACTTTTTACTTAACTAAAGTTATATTTCATACACAAGTGTTTAAAAAAATCAAAAACAGAACAAATCTGGAAACGTGCAAATACTTTTGGACAGCGCTGTAAGTTCCAGGTTCCCAGGTGGATAATAATATATTATTTAATTTACTAAGTGACCGCAGCAGAAGGTGAAAAGGCACTCTTTGCTTGCACAACGTAGCATTTCATCTTGACTCGCATGTCAGGTTGCACTTGCAGCAGCGTCTTCTTGTTTAACATACAAACCAAGCCAAGTGGACAGAGAAGGGTTAACAGTGATGTCCGTGGTGGGGAATGTTTCTTTGGTGTCTGATTTTTCCGAGGATAAGAAGAAAAACAGTAGAACACAAGAACCCAGCTGTGATTTGGCTAAAGACCATTGAAAACAAGTAGAACGCTCCAACCATTATGCATTTTTACAACTAAAACTAAGAAGAAACTGTGAAAATTAAATGAAAGCAGAGTATAGGGACAGATAAGGGAAAAACACTCAAAGAAAAGGAAACAAATGAGCTTCTGGTTCTTGGCAGGAAATCTGAAGGGATTAATGGATTGTGTGAAGTAGAACAAGCGTGTTCTTGAGTCTATTAGTTCTGGGTTAAAGAAAAGGTCAGACTGGAGACTGAACTTCATTTACAAATGAAAACGCTTGAGCCAAGATGTGGTGGAACTCACACAATCAAATAAACATCCCAGAGTTTGTGTGTCTGAAGAGAAGAGTGAGCTCGCTTCTGTACATCTAACTAGTCTCTGTGGAGTTTGGAGGCTTCATTAAAACATCCAACTGTTGTTGACAGCGGGACTTTTACTGTTGGCGGGTGATGTTGCCATGCAGGCTGGAGATTAGTGTGAAAACAGGATGCAGAACTAGTGTGTTACTCAGGTTAAGCGAATATCTTGAGCAAGTTTTCAGACACTGAGATGTTTCCCTTCAGAAACCACTTAGTTCTGACATGTGTCAACCTGGCAGACACCTGAAGAGTGAATCATGTCGCAGGTCTTGTTGGGTCTTTGTTGGAGTATTTTTTCTGTCTTGTCAAAGTCAGTCAAAACATTATTTACACAATATTTAAGATTATTAACACCCCTTAAGTTGGTTCACATTCTGTCAATCAATGTCCTTTAGAAGTAACAAGAGGAATAATGCTAAATAACATTAGCGGACAAACATCTTCAGCACCAATGAACACAGGTCAGTAATCAACTTGTGAATATGTTCAAAGCAGGGTGAGGTTTTTCAACAATATCCCAACCTTTGTACACCTTACAGAGTATTTCTCAAGCTGTCATTTTAAATGGAAAGAATAACTATAAAACTGTGAAGAAAAAAACCATCCACCTAAACTGTTTGGCAGGTATTAGCAGCCAGGAATGGTGTGGCCTTTATTGAAGATGAGTTGGTGTATATTCTCACTTGTTTTAAATGAAGGAAACTAGGCTCATCTTGTTATCTTAATACATTTCATCTCTAATTCTAGAGATTTTGTTAGTTCCTTTATTTAAAAAAGATGGCAAGTAGAAACATGTTGGTAGCAGCATTGTGCTGTGGGAATGTGTTTCTTTAGCAGGAGAAAGTACAGATTAGTCTAAAATTAAAATTTTCGATACTAAACAAAACACATGTTTGGTTTAAACCAAATCCTGCATTAAAGATAAGGAACCTAATACTATCTGTGAAGCATAAGGATGGAAGTGTGGTGGTTTGGGGATTTGCTGCAGCAGGACTCATGTCCATCATGTATCAGAGGGTTCCTAAGGAAAATGTGAAACCATCAGTAAATAAAATTAAGCTGAGACAGAACTGGACCCCACAACGTGACAGAATGAAAACATGGCTTAGTGGAAACTAAGAAATGCAAAGTTCCCGGCCTAGTCAAAACCTAGATCCTGAACTCAATTCAGGGGAGACTTCACTCAAAAATTCCTCAAAGCTGAAAGTGAGAAATGAAGCCAACTTTCCTCAGACTGGTTATTCCAGTCAAATGGAGTGGGACCAGTGACTGAGAGACAGGGTGACCCTGACCTTTTCTTTGACTTGAAAACTTTGTTTACATCTTTTAAATTGCTCAAAACAAAGTTAATTTTCAATGTTTAATGCAATTAAATCAGTTTTTTTTTGCAAAACCAAACAGATTAAACATTAGAATGTGATCTTTAAGATACTGAATATTAAGAATGAATTTTGTACTACATTTTATCACAATTGTAAAGCGTTACAACAAGCTTGGGTTCCATTAGTCGGTTGGTAGTTTTGAAGCCCTGAAACCTTTCATATCATAACCTTACAAGTACATTTTCCTGATTTCTTTTAAGAAAACAACACACAATGTGCTGTATATGAATGTGAGATAATGAAAGAAGTCCAACATAAAAAGCTGGGTAGATTTTGAGAAACCATGTGATATTTAAAAATAAACAATTGGGCTTAATCATCTACAGAAAGTGACAAGAACATAAATCTGATGAATTATAATCTTGAAACTGCAAATGTAACATATTTTCCACATTTCACAGGCTGCAGATCAAAATAACCCCTCAGACTGAATCAAAATCCATTAGCAACATAAGGCAATTGACTGTTTTATTCCTTTCTGTTCACTTACATCATGTTAGGAGTAAACCCACATACACTCTATAGGTCAATAGATTCTGAAGGACATTCAAATTGTGATAGTTTGACATTACAGAATGCTTTTGTAAAAGCTCATGTTGTTATGAAATGTTTTTCACTGGTAATTCATGTTCATAACACCTCTTAATATTAGGTCCATCACATTTTAGGGTGAATACGTAGTCACAGCTTTTATGTCTCGGATTACTTGTTAGAAATCAGCATTAATAAGGCACATTATTAAAATGTTGGTGTGGTTGTAACAGAGTTCTTCTGTTTTTTGTTTTTTTAAAATAAAGACAAAAAAAAAAAGTGTGTGAGATAAAAAGATTTCTCAACACAAAGCTTTTAGAACAAAATTGTAAACAGAAGACCATCATCTGACATAAAACAAAAACAATGAGATGTGTCTGAATGTGTCGAACAAGAGAAAGCCAACCGTCCTGAACGCACATGAAGGCTGAAACTCTTCAATAGCTATTGTTTCAGTGCTCACAGTTTTCCCTGGTCCACCCCACGTCCACTTCCTGTAAGTAAGCCTGTACAAGCACACTACTGTACAACTGTGTTAATACAATAAAACTAAGCCTCTGTGGTGTATGAAAAGCTTACACTGCTAAAAAAAAAATAAAATTGCTACAGATTTTAATAACAGGTAGGACACTATTAGGCTTATAAAGGTCATCTTCCATACTATAGTGCGAGAACTAGGTAAATACTTGCTGACCGCACATGGTGATCATTTAGTCGCAGAAATGGAGATCAACTGCAGCTCCTACAAGAAAAGATTCAGATCCGTTCTTCAAATAAAAATTGTGACATATTTACTAAAACGGTTGAAGTGTTGCAACAAATTCAGTCCTTTACTCTTTATAGTCCAAAGAGGTTAGCGCCCCCCTGTGTTCAAACACAGGAAAATAAGTTTATGAGGTTGGGACCAGGAGTCCAAACCCTTCTTTTAGACAAATATTAATCTGGTGAGATGAAATAGACCAAATCCAAAAATTGAAGCTCGTACATTCCCAGTCTCAGAAATGACTCTCTAATATCCTGTAAGCAGCTGAACGTAAAACCTTTACTGTATGTGTGTGGAGAGGGTTGATGGATGTATGTGTAGCAAAGTTTGAGGCAAGCTCTGTGTTTCCTTTAGTATTCTCAGTGTGGGATTATCCCAGCAGGACCCTTTGGAGGCGGTCTGCAGGGACGCTGTTCTCCTCCTCAGACTCTGCGTCGCTCTGAGGGTTGGAGCTGCAGGGGGACGTGCACTCCGGGGAGCACAGGTAGTGCATGAGGGGCAGCCGGTACTTTCCACAAAAGTCAACGAATTTGATCTGTCGCACGCATGAATCAAAGTAAACACCTGGGGAGAGACAACAGCAAAGTCAAATATACGACGCTCTAAAGTACATAGTGCATCATCGCTCTGCAGTTCAAAGTTTCCACTCTGTCTTTAATTTTTAGAGTTAATGTTTTTCTGCAGGTTATGGAATATTCTAGACACTTGAGTACAAAATATTAACCTTCACTAGTGTGAATTGTCATTGCGTCTCATCTGTAAGCAACACAAATCATAAAACAAACTGATGCTGAAACTGGCTTCAATAACGCCTCAGCATTTGTTCATAAACAATTTTACGTTTGTAGCAAAAGTTCATAGAATAACAGTTTAAATGCTTCCTTGGGCATTTTAGATCCAGTTCAAGAATCCCAGGTTCAGTTCAACCTCAATTTAAAGATATAAGTCCAAATCTGTGAAAACTGTCTTTGACATTTTTGAAATTAGTGAGCCTTCAGTGAGTCCATGTCCAAAACACTGACGAGTAAAATATTAACTTCTGATGAGGCAAATTAAAGATGGTAATTAAAAAATAGAGATCTGTAGCATTTACTAAATTCATTAACTATTATTAGATTGTTGCTCTTTAGAAAATGGAAGAGGGAAAATGTTTGGAATGTTTTCTAATTCTGATACAAAATATTAAAAGCATCATCATACCAGCACATTTGGGATTGGGGCACTTGCTGGCAAGGTCCAAGTAGCGCACCAGGTTGGAAGGCATGTCGTATGGAGAGTAGGGAATATTTCTGCTTTTAATGGTACGTCCTGCTAGCTCTAGCAGCGAAGGAGGGTCATAAATCATCTCTTTGACAAAGCGCACCACAAGAGGGTTGCCTCTAAGACTGAGCTCCTGCAGGTGCACCAGGCTGAGGATCTCTCTAGGCAGGTAGGTGAGCAGGTTGTTGTGGAGACTTAAAGATCGTAGAGAGTGGAGCCTGGAAAAACAAAGGCGGCATGAAATTTCATTTACAAAGTTCAACCACTGGAACAGGCGTACATATCAGATAAAGCATTTTTTAAGCATAGATTAGGTGGAAGCTGTTAAGATCTGCTGGTAATACCTGGCGAGCTGCGGAGGGACACTTTGGATGCGGTTGTCACATAGCACCAGGTAGGTGAGGTAGGGCAGGTGTGCCAGTTCAGGAGGAATGTCTGAGATGAGGTTTCCTCCCAAATACAACAACTCCAAACTAAAAACGACACATGATTAACAAAGCACTTAGTACTGAAGGGAAGAAACTTTTTTTTTTGTCTTAAAACACTCGTTTACGGTGTCCAACTCAGAGCAACAGTTCTTTAGATCATCATCTTCAGTTTTTAAAAGTACAAAATAATCAAACTCAGACAAAAATATCTTCATCGTTTAAAAAAGAGAAATGTGGAAGGTAGGTTTTATCAGTCAGCTTATTTTTAAGATGCCCATCATCAGTTTTTTTGGTAACAAGCTTAGAATAAAAAATGTTTACTATTAAAAGTCAAGTTGGCGTTAAATTTCGCCTGCATTAACAATCCACAAGGGGGAGCCAAAGATGCATGAATCTATGTTTCAAGGGTATTCATGGAGGAGGTCTCCTTTTTACCCGTTTACAGACAGGGTTTCTTAATAAAGTTAGAAAGATAAAAGATATGAAGTCGCAGAAAGAGAAAAATTTTTCAACATCACAGCTCATTAATTATTATGAGGAAGACATGTGGGGGTAATATCAGCAGAAATATAGTACATCTGTTTTTACTTCATTGGCAATAAGGTTAATTGTCTTTTTCTTTCCCAAACTGCTCTCAAATCAGCCGGGAGTACACACATTTACAGCATTAGTAAGAACTGCATTCAGCTTTCTGGATGCTGTTTTGCCATCATTAGTAATCTTGACTTTGTGCCCCTGACCACAAATTAAACCTGCTGCTACTATGTCTGCATGCAGCTGTAATATTTGTCCATTTGTGTTAAATATGACAAGATCTGGTAAGTTATTGGCGGCATAAAATACAAGGTGGTGTAATTAGGAGAAACATGGCGAGAACTATGGATGACTAGTCAGCAAAAGTAAAAGGCCAGACCATATGCCTGCTGGAACTGATGACACAGCATGTGCTAGTGAGGAGGCCATTATGCTGTCCTGGTGGCAGAGCAGCAAAAAACCCCACTACTGTGACGGGAAAGGAAATATTCAGGGTCCGCTTGCTGCCCAAATCAATGCACAGAAACAAATTATCCCTTTAAGTTGGACACCAGTTGGATTTGATGCAGTTTAAGGGTCACAATAACATACTGCTTGAAAACCTTCAGAAGCTAAAACCACCTTTACAGCATCAGTTTTTACTAGAGAAATGGGAGTTTCATCAATAATCCATACAGAGCTCTACAAGTACTTCAAAATGTCTAACATTTGTTTTCCACACATAATTACAAAGAAAGTTAAGTTTCATACATAAATGTCTCCTCTGCAGCATTTTGAAACTGCTTCCAACAAAAGTGACCTACAGTAACAGCAAAGGCTGAAGGAAGCCAGCTGTAGTTTTCTTTGTAAGTTTGCTTCTGATACAACGGTTTCACACACAACGGAAAACTCAGCCATATTTTTCTGATTTGGAGAAGACTGGTCTCAACTAGAGACTGGCCAGCTGGAAACATAAGGTATTTTCAAACATCTGATGTTTTTACGGAGCTGCTACATCAAGAAAAGTGCTCAAATTTAGCTGACTTTTGTTCCGTTCAGGTGTTTAAGCACAAGTTAAGTCTGAGAAATCTGACAGTTGGTAGTTATCTAGCTTTCACCCTCTAATAAAACAAGCTCGAAATTTTAGAGTTAAAGTAACGGTCCACATTAATGTTTACAGTTAACTCTGTAACATTGTGTTAACTCTTTGTGTTAACTTTATGTCAACTCTGATCATTTGTCTTAGTTTTAAAATTGACTATTCTCTGAAATGTTATTTTGTAGCGACATGTTAAAGATTTCCAAAAACTGGATTAAGGATGCACAATACACCGAAGATTTCTCCATCACAATAACAGTATATGCAATATTCATAATGCAGATGATCGGTTGGAGTGCAGTAATTGTTGGCTAATATATTCCAAGTGTCTTTATAATCAGAACTGTGACTATTATAATAATAATAATAACAATAATAATAATAATGAGGAAGTTGGGTTGCGGTCTGAGAGAGAAATTCAAATGATTGTTTTTTTGCAGTTTTGTGTTAATACAAAATATAGCCAGTTGGACAAAAGTCTCAGGGCAGCGGATGCTCAGACTGGACTCAAGTGGCACTGCAGTATTTAGATCCCATTTCTCTCTTATTTATTTTTCTTTTGTTCACCATTTAGAATTTGCTTCATAGCTAGCTGTAGCAGTAGCCTACAAGAGTCCACTTCAGTCCATTTGAGAAGTAAGGTTAGCCTTAAGAGCTGCAAGTGGCCTCATGTAACTGGGAAGTTAAATAAGGGAGAAAACCACAGCGTCAGAGGTATAACATGTTTATACACACCAACACACCGATTGTATCTTGAAGACAATGGCATGGCTTAGAGATTAGAGGTCGACTCTTTATCCTCCACGTGTCTGATAAAATAGTTTGGAGGTTTAATCTTTGTTCTGGTGTTGGGTCACTCTGACATTTTGTCAAATCAACCCAGGATAAGATAAAAACTATCTCATGACCGACTGATATAAACATCTTTGAATGCAGACAAAAATCAAGCATAAAATCCATCAATCATCTATACCCACTAATCTTCACAGGGTCACTGGAGCTCATCTCCAGTGGTCACTGGGCGAGAGGTTGGGTACACCCAGGACAGCTGGCCAGTCCATCACAGGGCAAAGCTGTTTTGGGGATTCCTTGTTGTTCTGGCCACCAGTTTTTCTTCCAAGTGAAATTGTGATTTACAAATAAGTTTTTGCAGTACTTTAAGCAGGTTTTCTGTTTTCCGCTATTAATAAATGTCGTTTCCTCCCCCCCCTCTGTACTATAAATGAGTTTTACATCCTACTTGCCAGGTAGGTTACTGGCACAGTACACTAATACTGAATGTATCAGTCAATCATCAGGCTTACATGTGGAATATAAAACCTATAACCACTGCATCAGGATGCAGACATGGATCATTTAGACTAACCAAAACCAAATTGATTTATGAACCAATACTGAGGAAAACAAAACATGAACTCAGGCCTGCATAGCTTCGGCACCAGGACAGTTTATAGTAAGATTATGCAACCTGTGGCTCTTTGGACTATAGGTTGCATAGATTTTGCTTTTTAAACACAATTTCCACAAATAACATCTCACTTTTTTATGTCAAAACTTTATAGAAATAAAACTGAAGCTTCTTAAAAATTAGAACAAATTTCCTCTAGTAGATATTAAAATTATTATTATTTTTTTTTTTTAAAGGACTGTGTCACATTTGTAGATCTAAAGTTTTAATTAGTTAGGCGAGCACAAAAATGGCTGGACTGTAAATGCTGCAGACCCCCGGTTATGGCAAACACATTATGGGGTCACACACCACATTCTGAACCTTCTGAGTCAAAGGGAAGATGACTTGAACAAGAGCCACACCGTTTTAATTTCTCGTAAAACTAAAAAGGAATTATTGAAAAACACAACAAACATAATGAAGTATATTACTTCAGGAGATGTAAGTAAAATAGCAGATGTTACCAATCAATCATCGAACTACCCTTCACCTAAGAGAAGCCAAAGATAATTACAATTTTCAACTGAAACTGTCTGAACACATTAAGACTCATAGGTTATAATTTGCAGAGGTTCAAAACCTATACCAGGTCTTTAAAACTGTATTCCATAATTTTATCTTTTGTCTCTATTTCTTTGTTTTTCTTTATGTAATTGATTTACTTATTTCAAATATGGGGCTCATTCACTCCATCTTCTAATGCCGCCCTGGGCATCTGCCTGTGCGGGTCATATCAAAAACGGTCTCATATCAAAAACTCTCATTGATAACAGTGTGACTGCTATCAGTTGATGCCACCAGATTAAGTAGGTCAAACTGACTTGTGAAGCACCAGGCCCAGTGTGAGGAAAGTGGGTTTACAACACTTTAAATGACAGCTTGTAATTGATGACTCAAAGCATGTGCAGCAAACAGTCAACTTTGACATTATGCTGACTGTGAAACAAAAGAAACCTCAGCATGACACATTCAACTACTTTTGCGTACCAATACACAGCATAAGATAGATAAGTGAATAGTTCAAAAATGTTCCTCTGTGCAGTCAACATATTTACGTTAAACTGAAGAATTTTTTTTTTCAAATGGTAAGGTGTTTCCACTTAAATTACTTATGTTAAAGTACCAATCCTGGTTTTAATTTGTTGACTTTCACAGCAGTTTAGATCTGAAATGTCTACCCGTCTTTAAAATCTGACTTAAAGAAAGTTCTGATGAAGATATTTTGACCGTGAAGCAGCGAGTTCTTTCAACAGAACCAATGGCTGATGTAAATCAACAGTTGGGGAGCTGGCTAAACTCTGTGACCCCAACACAGGCAATTGTACCATGCATGAATGGGACCTCTTCTCTGTTAGCGAGAACCCATCCCACCAGGATGACTCTGCTGGAGTCATTTGCAGGAGTTAAAAAAAAAAAAAAGGAAACCACTATTATCTTAGAGGTTAACCAAATTTATCAGCCCAACATATTTTTAAGTTTTGGCAATTGGTCTTGACAGGACAACCTTCACTGATTTTTTTTTTTTTCTTTTCAAAGACTATCTTTTGATAGGACATTGCTGCTGTATTAACACAATGATGTGCAGTACAAAAACTGCTTCTTCTGTGTTATAGTCCTTTATATTTATTTAGCTAAACACCAGATGTTATTGTTAGAGAAAAAAAAAGCATATACAATCCCTCTCTTTGCAGAAAAGCATTCAAATATGTTGGCGTTTTGCTAGTTTCAAAGCAGCATTGGGTTTCAGAGCTAAATTATTAAGATAATTTAGCTCTGAAATGTATAATAATATTAGCTGCATTTTTATATAGATATGTAGTGTTGGGTATGGGACATAAACAATTTTACAGGGCTGAGACTGACTTTACATGCTCCGTTTAAACACAGAAGTTTATGTTTTGCTGAACAAGTGAACTTCACTTCACTCATTATTTAGATATATGTGCTAATAAATAGAATCTCCTTTGATATTCTCCTTACAGTTTGTGAAAAGCAAGTATGAGTTAAAATTGACACACCAGCCAAACAGCTGAAAGGAACTTTAACTGTTTGTTCACAATGATTTCCTTAAAAGCAGAACAGGCACAGTTTTGAGACGCATTTAATGCAGGAGACTCCTACCCCAGCCCTAGCCCTCACAATCTACCGTGAACTTTGGCAAAGGCCTGGTAATTACAAAATTCATATGATCCAGGGTTCCATCTAAAACCTGCAGGACAGCAGAAACTCGAAGACGAGAGCTGGAGATCTCTGATTGAATGGATGATTGGATTTTACTTTCATTGATAGGCACCATTTTAGGGCTGTTGTAAATGAATATTTTAGTAATCGAGTAATCTATCGATTATTCTTACGATTAATTGAGTAATCACATAAAAAATGTGAGAAAATAAAATACTGGTAAATGTGGAATAAGACCGGTGTTACTATCGGATATCAATATCAGTCCAATTTTTCATATATGAGCTTCTCTACTAGCTACTTTTTTGTAGTTTAGAAAATTAACCTGTAACAATAATAGCTCACTTTCTAAGTTAG
>CAEGAE010025494.1:0-27921 GCA_903067095.1 Girardinus metallicus
AATGCTTCTTACGAAGCCACGCCTTTGTTGCCCTGGCAGTGTGCTTGGGATCATTGTCATGCTGAAAGACCCAGCCATGTTTCATCTTCAATGCCCTTGTTGATGGAAGGAGGTTTGCACTCAAAATCTCACAATACATGGCCCCATTCATTCTTTCATGTACACGGACCAGTCGTCCTGGTCCCTTTGCAGAGAAACAGCCCCAAAGCATGATGTTGATGTTTTTCTCATTTTGTCTCTCATAGTTGATGTCTACCTATGATGTCAATTACAGGCCTCTCTCATCTTTTTAAGTGGGAGAACTTGCACAACTGGTGACTAACTAAATACTATTTTCCCCCACTGTATATAATGTGAGGTATTATTTTACTGTGTGGAGATGTGGAGAATATTAGCTTTCAACAAAGACACAAAAAATACATTTAATTAGATTTCTCATATTGTATCTTTAACTTCTGCACACTGGTTGTCACAAGTATAATAATTTAATATGAACTCTGTAGAAAACAATACTTTGAACTAGGAGTGGGTATTTACCATTTATCATATATCGTCATCATGATAAAAAATGATGTTTAAATAGTTCCAAAACTGTCTGTACTGTTGCAATTGTTAATTTTATTATTTTCTCCACTGTTTGTTCAGTAAAATATTGATTATTCTTACGATTAATCGAATAAAAAAAGATCAAATAAAACACTGATAAGTCTAACAGCAGAGTTACTATCAGATATCAACATCAATTCAATTTTTTATTTAACCTTCCCTAACAATTACTTTTCTGTAGTTTAGAAAACTAACCTGAAACAATAATAGCTCACTTTCTAAGTTAACCTGAAGAAAGATTATACAAAAATCTGAAATTATATTCAATTTAATAATAAAGAAGTAAGCTCACAAATACGCTTATAAAAAAATGCCAGTACTCCAGCTTTTCGTTCATGTATTCATCTCCAGTCAGTTTAATAGATGAACTCTCACCTTGCCCAAACATTTATAGCTTTTTTGTTCATGTTAGCGACGGGATTTGACACCTTCATTCGTCACACACAGAAACATGTACCAGCTACGTGCCGCCATGATGCGCTCCGCCACCCGTTTGTCGAGACTGGGATAATATGAAATAAATTTTCCGGTTCTTCCGTAAAGCTACACTTGCGTTAATCATCTAAGCATAGCCGCCCGCAGTGTTCATATCCGCTCACCTGTAGCGCTCTTCCCTGCCGTTCACTCTGAACCGGCAGGGAATTTAACTAATTGTAAATGCAGTAAGATCAATAATTTAGTGACGTCAGTTGATCTGTGACCAGTGCAGCTCGTTAAAATTTAAGCTAGCTGAACGCTGATGTTTTGCACACATTTTAATTCTTCTTTTTGTTTATAAGTAGGTATTCGGCATATGTTTGTGCCACCAACCCCATGGCACCCTGTGAGCCATATTGACCTATATAAAAAGTCTTCACTCAACCCTTTTACAGTAGTTTTGTGGTAGTCTATTGACATTAAGGATTCTGCATTGTTGGACCCAGAAAATCAAGCATCGTCTAATATTTGAGAGTAAAAAAAATAAAAAGATAAACACAGAAAATACAAACCTACGTTACACTTCCTGGTGATATTTTGTTAGGATTTACTGACCCAGTGAAACGACAGTCATAGTGTGTGACTCTCAGAAACCCTGGAATGTGCTTTTACTCTTAACGCCTGGCATACCAATAAAGCCTGTCAGTGTCGGATTTCATCACTGTAAAATCTTTTTAAGCTCATGAAATGCTTTAATGTAAAAATTTCGTATGCCTCCGGTGTCCAGCCTACAGGATTGATTTAAACTTTGCTGGAGAGCTGTTGTTGCTTCGTTTTACAGCTATATATCACAGAACGGACAAAGAGCCCAACCTCAAAGGCAGGACCAAATACAAGGAATGATATGTCAGCAGCACCCAGCAAGACACATAATAATGGCCTGCACCAGCTGCCATTTAGTCCCGGTCATTCCTGCCGAGACTCAAAATGCCACCAACTGCGTGCGTATAAATCATCAGATGAAAAGACAGAAAAGAAATACCATGTGCTGTTTGATCGTCTAACATCAGGATAATTGAACACATCTGCCTATAGTTGTCTTTCTTTGATTAAATATTAAGTGTGATGCAATGATCATGGCACATTTAGCTTAATCCAGCATTCACTACAGCAGTTGTGTTTCCGTTTACCATAAAGTGGCTCAATTTGGGAATTCATTTAATGGGAACAAAAAAAAAATCTCGTTTTTTGATCAAAAGTTTTTGCGCTAGGATAAGGTGTTCTTTTTTTTAATTAATTTTCACAAACCTGCAGTGAAAACACTTATTTTGCATTACAGGAGTCGCATGATCAACAACCGGAAGTCACTACTGCCGGAAGCGTAAAAGAACACGACAGGAAGTGGCAGGAGGACGATGGTGCGATGTGTTTTCAATGACTAATCCGGTGAACAAAGTTATTCACGTGTGATTATAATTGCATTTCTTAATTAATGGAATTACAAAATTGTGTTTTTTCAACGGTAGCGGAATACCAACAAAAGTTGTGCGCACATTTGTAGTGGAAACACAGCTAGCATCAAGAAGGCTGACAACTTGACTGTGTTTAAAAAATAAATACAGTCCCCAAATAATTATGAAAATGACTATTTCAGGACTAACAGAAACCTAATTTAACAGGAGCTGATAAACGGCAAAGTTAAACATTTAAATCTAATATTGACGACACTGGGATTTTTGTCTGTCTGTCCGTCCGTCCATCCATCCATCTGTTTTCTTCCTCTTTGTCTGGGGTCAGGTCGCGGGGGTAGCAACTTAAGAAGGGAGGCCCAGACTTCCCTCTGCCCAGCCACTTGTTCCAGCTCTTCCGGGGAAATCCCAAGGCGTTCCCAGGCCATCTGAGAAACATTGTCCCTGCAGCGTGTCCTGGGTCTCCCCTCCTCCCGGTGGGACGTGCCCGGAACACCTCACCAGGAAGGCATCCAGGAGGCATCCTGACCAGATGCCCGAGCCACCTTAACTGGCTCCTCTCGATGTGGAGGAGCAGCAGCTCTACTCTGAGTCCCTCCCGGATGACCGAGCTTCTCACCTTATCTCTAAGGGAGAGCCCAGACACCCTACGGAGGAAACCCATTTCGGCCGCTTGTATCCGCGATCTCGTTCTTTCGGTCAAGACCCAAAGCTCATGACCATAGATGAGGGTAGGAATGTAGATTGACCGGTAAATCAAGAGCTTCGCTTTTTGACTCAGCTCTCTCTTCACCACGACAGATCAGTACAGTGCCCGATTTTTGTAACTGTTATTAACTGAGATGGAGAAAACACAAACTAACTAACCAGAAAAGAACACCTCACCAGGGAAAAGTTAAGCCTTGGGCTCTGAAGATTTGAAATATTATTAAACTAATTAAGGATTTAACATTAAGCATTTTCTGAGTATCCCGTGAACCTCACAAAGGGATTTTGGGGCCCATATTTTATTCTAATCTGCAAATCACACTAATAGAGGAAATAAAAACAGAGGATAAACTCAATGTCTTTAGACCAATGTTTCCCAACCCTGGTCCTCGAGGCTCACTGCCCTGCATGTTTTAGGTGTTACATTTGCTTTAGCACAGGTGATTTCAATTGACAATTGTTTGCTGAACTGAAATCAGCTGAATCAGACGTTTAATAGCAGAGAGATATCTAAAACATGCAGGGCAGTGAGCCTCGAGGACCAGGGTTGGGAAACATTGCTTTAGACAACCTCGGCTGATGGCGGTAGAAAAAGTTCAACTTTTATGTTAAGTTGAACTTAACATAAAAGCAGATATAGTGCATATCACGATGACAACAATGAATAGCATCCAATAAGAATAGATGTTATTTGCATGAACCACATAATTTAGACGAAGGGAAACTACCCTATCACTATTGTACTAAAACATGTAGGGCTGGAACGGATTGATTACGAATATTTACGAATATTTTAATCAACCATTAAAATATTCGTCAACTAATTTAGTAATGGATTAATTGTTAATTGAAGTATACAGATTTAAAACAAAAGGCCATTTGCTGAAAGAACAACACGCTCAGAACAGGAAATAAGCCAAAACCGTACTAAAGACATGTAGCATTTAGCATTTAACATTACAACAAAAAAAAAAAAACATTTTTAAATATTTTCTTACGGAAACTCCTCAAGTGGCAAAGTTTTAGCTTCACCTGGTTCAAATTCTGTAAAAACAAATAAATCTCCAATTAAGCAACTTTTGTTATCCAATTATTATTAGCTTAAAGGAATGTTATTTAAAGAATTGACTGTGTCTATTTGCATCTTTTAATGTACTTCCAATACTGTAAAAAGTAAGCTTAAATGGTCAAATGATGAATCTGCAGAATGTGCCAATTTAAAAAAAAAATCGGATTAATCGTCAGAATAATTGACAGAATAATCGATCACTGCACTAACCGTTTGATCCAGCCCTAAAAACATGCCCTTATTCCATTGGATATAAAACAGGTTTACATTCAAGGATGGATAATTTCCGTGCTTTTTACTCCATCAGAATTTGCTCAATTAGATTAATCAAAACAACAATGGTGGACAACACAACCCATGTGGAATAAGAGCAGACTTTGGCTCAAACTAACGTAGTGATGCAGTTTTGTATTTGAAAAAAAAAAAAAGAAAACAGTCAAGCTATTACAAACATATATGTCACAAATTAAGTCTACAAACACTCCGAGCTTCCAGCTGCAAAACTCCCATAAAAACCTGAAGAGTTAGGGACTGCTATGAAAGCAAACGGATCGCGGTCTGCCATGTTGGTTCTGACAAATGAGCTCAGTGACAGGGCATCAGCCTTTTGCCGTCACATGGGAAAAAAATAAAAAGTTGTATTGCATAATGACATCAAACCCTGGCTGACAGCCAAATTGCCCTATCTGTCTCACTTAAGTAACCCAGCTGGAGTAGTGAATGATCAGTTGAGGAATCGTTCCTCAAAAGCGAAATAATTTTGCTTCTTGAGAACATATCTGTCTCTTTCTTGTGAGAACACCACTGGACTGCTGATCAGCGTTACGGTCAATCATACAGTAAGACGTCCTTCACACTAGACTGAACGTTTCTTTGGGGTTTCACGTTTCTCTCCGGAGAGCTGAAAGAGCAAAGCTGGTGCAGCCGCCTTTGAATCACATGGACAAAATCCTAGAGTAAATGTAGGAACAGGAACAGTGTTGAACTGCTGCCACCTACTGGCCAAATACGGCATACGTGTAGTCTGAGGTTTTGGTAGAAGGCATGGATTAACTGGTCAAGAATCACTGCTTTAATTTATTCACATGCAGATATTTTATGCACTTGTTTTTAACTTTAAATCATATTTTATGCTTGTTTGTGTTTCTTATACCTTTTTTTCTGTTCCTTTTTAGTTCTATCATGCCTATATTTTATTTTAAGCAACCCTCTGCATTAAATCAATCTTTTGAAAAGGGAATTTTAATACATTACACTAACATGATCAACAGGCGATTCATTTGTACACTTTGTTTTAAAAGAAATGTGACATTTTTCTCAATTTTCACTCTGCAGATTAATGTTAATGTGAAGATAATTGTACATGGCTGAGTGAAATTGTTAAAAACGAGGGTTTTTAACAATTTCCTTCTTTTGATTCAAACTCATATACATAGATGCAGACTGGAACAATGTGTGGTTTTATGAATCAGTTTTTATAAACTGTGGGAGACAAGAATAATGAAACCAAAGAAACAAGGCAGAGCACCAAAGCAGGGGTTCTATTTTCTTAGAAAAACAACAAGGATATTATTATTTTATGAAAATTGTTTAACTGGATATACCTCCTGCTGTGTATCATCAGGAATCTGCTGTTTGAGTCCATAACACATTTTGCATAATTTCTATGGTAACAGTTACAAATACTGAGGTAAAGATTTGTTTTATATTGGGGGGGGGGGTTAGTCCTTTCCACTTTTAAGTTGTGATTTATTTGTACTTTAACTAAAGTACTTTCCTTTTTACTATGAATTTTTTGGAAATTAATATACACACCCATTAAAGAAACTGGAATATTATTGAAAAGGCATTTATTTCAGTAACACCATTACCAAATGAAATACCTTATATATATTAATTACACAAAGACTGATGTGTTAACGCCTTTATTTCTCTTAGTAATGATGATTTTCCAACAGTTAGTGGAAACATGATATTTAAAATTAAAATATCAGACCAATTTAAAAAAATATGTACTTTTAAAAAACAGGAATACGAGTTTAGTGAAAAGTTTGCTTAATACCTGCTGAGAGGTTGTTATTTTCAAAAGCTACTTTTAATATGACAAACTAGACTCACCAGACTCATTCTAATTTATGGAATATGACCGTTTACATCCACTAGACATAACATTATGACTACTGACAGCAGCGGTTAGTGACATTGTTGAGTGGGGGATACACGGCTGCATAGCTGATATGTCAGACGGTGGAATAGCATAGCATTTGAGCAAGACTGACACGTGTCAAGGGTTTGAATAGTATGAGTACAAGGTGCTATTGTCCAGGTTTCAATCCGACTGAGCATTTTTGGAAGGTGACGAACATGTCCAAATGACAGAGGGCCCACCTCGTAACTTCCAAGACTTCCAGCATCTGCTGCTAACATCTTGCTCCCAGATACCACAGCTCTACTTCAGAGGTCTATCTGCATCCAGATAGACCTCTGGATGCAGATAGACCTCTGGATGCAGAGGTCTGGTTTTGCACCTCCGGCCGGTGCAGTCCGGCCGGACTGCACCAAAAGGTTGCTGGTTTTGCAACCTTTTGGTGCAGCTGGTTTTGCACCAAAAGGTTGACCTTCTATGAGATAGTTGGTCATATAGCTTGAGAGATGTCCATGTTCTACATTTCTCAAGGCCTTTATGAATATATTAGAGGTGCACAATATATTCAAAGTGTTCTGAACTTAACATTTTACATGCCAGTGTAATTTTTAGCCTGTTGGACGGCATCTCGTGACAACAAAGTCTCATTCCAGACACAAAGGCTTTGCCCAAAATGCTAACGGCTACAGAGGGATGGAAGCACAGATGAGAAACACGGTTAAATGTCTAGTGATGGGTCATGCTAAAAAAACAGACTCCCGTGAAGTCAGAGCTGGCCCGTCGTAGCTTTTTATGCGGCCCTCTAGACTCCAAATCACATCAATTAGTCTCTCCAGTTTTTCACAAATCTGCAAAAGTCATACAAAATCAACAGATCCCCACATTTTTTTCTGATTTTTACTGCAATTTTTTTTTCTTAAAATTGGCCAAAAACTTTGTTTTTTTAGTGACTGCTGCCTCAGCCTTATTTGATGACAAGCTATCACCGATCTGGTGAATAATAAAAAGTTACATTTAGCATCGTACATTAGCGCAAATATAATAAAAAATAAATAAATTCTTACGAATATTTTTAAATTAGCACCACAAAATCAGTAATTTTGATTGCAAAAAACAAACAAAAAAAAAAAAACATATGGCCCAAAAATATTCACAAAATCCTGGCTGGACTGAAAAGATGTCCAATGTTATGTAATTTAAGGAGGAACTTTTTGAATGTTGAAGCAAACAGCAGCTTATTGTTATTTTTACAGTTTAGTGGGTTTTATCAATACATACTACTGGCCTTTTAAGAACATTCAGAGTTTTCATATATTTGATATATTTTGGTAAAATGAGTTTGACGCTCCCAGCATAAAACTTAAACAGATATGTATCTGTTTTGACGTCCCAAACTTTAAATACATCTTCAAAACATAACCCAGTTTTTATGTCTCTTATTTAAAGAACACAAACCCCAAAATATGTTCCTACTTGCTTTATTAGCCCACAAACATGTCAATCCTGCACATTCTAACATTTCTAAACACAGAAGTGAAAAATGAATCGATGGCAAAAATGTGGTGACTGTATGGTCTCGTTCACCCACATCCTGTATCATTTTCTCACTTTCAGCAACTGAAATTACTTATTTAATAGCTGCGTCTACTAACAAATGCGCAGAAATGATTTATTCTCTGAAAATTACTAAAAAAAATTCTCTCTCTTTTTTTTTTTTTTTTTTTTGCATCAATATCCAAGCTCGCGTGTTGAGAGCAGAGCATTTGCATAGATTTTACACAGCTGCGGGAGTGATATGCGATCTAACCGCATAATATGCGGAACAACAGCGTGTTGGAACAACCTCGGCGCTTCACTTCCTAGTGTGGCGTCTGAGTCTCTCCGTTCAACACATGCAGTCCGGCCGGAGGTAGAGCGCAGTCTGTCCGCCGCTCTCACTGCGGACTAGGGATTACAGGAGAGGTGTACGATTTGGGTATTGGAAAGTTTGGATTATGCTTCGTTTTTCACCGTGTGACTGGACGGAGAAGCTTTGATTGGCTTTTCCTTCACCTGGAGGCACAAAGTCTGTGCTGCCGCCGCACATTGGGCCTACCTGTGCGGGCTTGTCCGCACCTCAAGGAGGGAGGGCGCGACGCGAGCAGGCATACCTGTTGCCTTATAAGTTTCTCTCTCTTTCCTTCCTTCTCCCTCTCTTTTTGCTCTGCTGCACCCTTTCTGTCTCTCTCTCTTTTACAAGCCGGCGGATACGGGATCTAAACGCCGAAATGTCGACAAACGAAAGGGCAATCCGAGCTCTTAAAGAGATTCTGCAAAAGCCGGGAAATGACGTCTGCGCAGACTGCGGCGCGCTGGGTAGGTTGAAGAAAATCAGTGTTACCTGTTCCAGTTAAGTGTTTGATGAATGCCGAGGCGTTTAGGGTGCGTAGGACGGCCACAGCTGCCACTGGTTTTATTTGAACCCTTGCAGATGGGGGTCTGATTTGAAAATATGCGACAAAGAATGCTGGGAACTCAGGCAAAGGGGCTTTAACTAGACCTCGGGTGAAGTTGTACGGGCCTCGCTCTTATTGGTGTGTGCAACATGGAGCATCCAGAAGACAAAAAAAAGAAAGAAAAAGCCATGAGATTTGAACAAGACTTCACATGCTTGAGTGCAGGGCAGTGTAGGACTTGCACTGAACACACCCTTTTTTTTTTTTTTTTTTTTTCCAGCCAAGCCCAAAAAAGTATGATCTGACTTTTTATTTTTAATTTTTTCTCCCATACAGCAAAGAAAATCTGAACATTTTAATGCTAAAATCCACTGGAGAAATCCAAGTTCACTAACCACACTGGTCAACAGACAAGAACTATTGTCTGTGGTTTTTCAACTGTTTCAGGGTCATTTTTGATGAGCTGAACCCAAAAATCACTTATTTTTGGGTATTTGTATGGAACGCCAGCTTAAAAACAGCTCTAAGAAGGAGATCTAAAATAACCAATATCGCATGTATGAACACATGGTGTTCTGTCAAACACGGCCAATATTTTAAGGTGCCAAAGTAAAGATAACTGTAAACATAAAACATAAAAACATCTCACTCTCAGCGTGTAGCGCCAGCGTGTTGTAAACACAGATAAACATAAACTGGATAAACATCCCTTTTGGATCAAAACGTGGAGAAATGAGTTTTACTTTTTGAATTGGAATAATGAAATGAAGTGGTTGATGTTTTATTACTCCACATGGTGTTGACCTTAAAGGTGTACACTTCTGTTCTCGCTACAAAGCCAAATTTAAAACGACCTCATGTTCTGTTTTTTTGGTTCTATACTAGCTTCGCAACAATAAGCGTGCTAATTTGCAAAGCAAAAAGTTGGTAAAGCTGCGCCGTGGTGAGGATTTATATCACTGCCAAATTGTCATTTCATCTCAGAGTCTGTGTCTTTGAGCAGTCTTAAGGAAGTGTAAAGGTGTTTGGCTGGTCTGATGCTCTTACTGGCCTTGTGGCTAAGCCCTTCCTTTTTGTCTGTCCTTGGGTAACTAAAGACGGTCACTCTGTGTGCTTTTTGGGCGCCTTCAGAAACTTTGGTTTAGGAGGCAGTCAGGGATCGGTATTGACCAACCGGCCACATCTGAACTCCAATCTGCTTGTGACTTATTTGGAAAATTGAAAGAATGTTCTTCCTGCTCAGACATCAATAATTTCTCCTGATAAGGTCAAGGCGGTCTTTCACACATGAGCCGAGTTTACTGGCAAGCTGTCGTTGTTTTTTTTTTTTTGTGAGGGGAAGACAAAGCAATGAAAAGCAATGTTCCTCTAAGCTAAAATCTTTTAGCTTAGAGGAACAGGATAGACAAATGAACCTGGAAGATTTCCTGTTTTGTGTGGCATTGTTCCAGGTGAGCCTTACGGTTAGAGTTAAAGGGTTTCTTGAGTTTAAGTATGTCATCCTCACCTAGCAACTACTTTGATTTGCTGTCTGGCCAGGCACGTCATTCCAAAATGTTTTTAAAGCGATAACATGGGTGATCAGGATTTACGTTCTACTAACATAACAACTTTTAGAAATTACGGAGTACTTTTATTTTATTCTTGTTGTCCAGCAGCCCAGAACAGGAACATCTAGTTTACACTTCACTCAATGCAGAACAGGAATAAAACCTACAAGTTAGAACAAAAAGACCCAGAGAAACTCCTGTTAGTTTACAAATTGTGGAATACTTATTCTTATTCCTAGGAGGACTCCTATTAGGTTATAATTGTGAATTACTCTTGTTTTTCTTTTGCTTTCCTTCAGTTATTTATTTTGTTTTGTTTTGTTCGTATTTCCTCTAATTCATGTAAAGCATGTAAAGCACTTTGAAATGCCTTGTTGCTGAAAATGTGCTACGGTGGGGGGGCGGGGGGGGGGGGAAGTATTTTTGAGTGTTTTGCAATTTCATTAAGAAGAGGGTAGTGAGTAGCGTGTACGTAAATATGATTGGCAGCAATAAGACCCTCCTGGCTGTGATCGGTTGTTTCTAGTTAGCACTGGGATAAAGCAGAGGAGCTCAATTTTAATATCTAGAAACTCCTTTACACATATAGCACAGGGACTCTATTCTGGTCTTTCAATTTCCTTTATTTTTGTTTTTTTGTTTGACTTTTTAACCTGCGGCAGATCCGGGTTGGGGCTCCTGCTCCCTTGGTGTGTTCATCTGTCTGGACTGCTCTGGAATCCATCGCAACATCCCCGAAATCTGCAAAGTCAAGTCCCTGAGACTGTCCCACTGGGAGGACCATGAGGTTCAGGTGAGAGGTCAAAACCAGCAACTCCCAGGATCTCGTCTGTAGTTTTTCAATTTCTTAATGTACTGTTTATTTTGACTGGCCCAACAAAGTATTAGCTTTGCTGCTAAATTTTTATTTATTTTTTTTATTCCCAGTAAATGCTACAACGTTCTGTTCATGACTGCTTCCAGGATAAATGTGTTCACGAAACTGCACTTGGGGCCTATTTTGTAAATTCCCCAAATTTCCCAGCTGAGCCGGGATTTTCTTGTTTTTTTTTCTGAAGGCTTGTGGTTTCCTGTGTTTTACAGATTTACAAAAAAAAAGTAACTGGGTATCATCAGTAGTTGTACTTTTATCAGTTGTACAATGATGCGATACCACAGTGAGTTTTCAGAAAAGGGAGAAAGCTACTCAGCTAAGTTAGAAGACTAAAAGCTAGCTTGACAGTCATGTTAGCTAATTTTAACAGCTTAAAACTGAAAGGGAAAAACGGCATAACTATATACAATGTTATATTAGAGATTAAGTTTATCAACGTTGCCTTAGCTGAACCATGTACATGTTGCTGTACCAAAGTTATACTGCTTTTTGATGATCTATCACATTCAATGAATGCTAGCATTTTAAATGGCTAAGATTAGCTAAAACTTGGGTCTGTCTGGCTAGTTGTTAGCTTTGCTCTTCCCTCAGGATTTTTCACTTTTGTTTGCTGGTTTTATTATTTATTTAGCAGGGACAATGTGTAAACATATTATTCTTCACAAAAATTTGTCAATTGGAGGATTACACTAGATTAAGCTTAAAGCTACTTTTCATCTGTAGGTTGTATGGCGGGTGATAACAACAATAAAATACATTCACCATGTGTTTATCCCATCTATAGCTATTCACACCAAACATTTTTTTTATCAATTTATAGCCATTTACACAATTCTTCAATCTACCATTTAAATTAATTTGATCAATCTACATTGCAAATAGCTGAGGTTTAATGTTGATTATGCTAATTTCCTAGTAGTTGCGTTCTGACCTTTTGGGAGAAATCAGGCCGATCGAGGCATAATTTTAGAATATCTACGTCATTGCGATATGAACTTAACTTCTCTCATACAAATCCAACAGATAATTTTAATCACTTCAGCTTCCTTGGAAGGATGCATACAGTGGTCAGAGGCAAAGAAAGTTGCTAGTTACTTATTGTGTGCTTTTGCTTGTTAGTTCTTTTCAATCTGGTTGTTTCAAGTTCACACTCAGGGTAGCTTTGTGTAGTCAATGTACAGGCATATTTTTCTTAAATTTTGCATGAGTTCAGGATCCCAATTGTCGTGTCATAGATTTTCTATTAAAACTTCCCAGCAGGAAGAGAGAAGGTGTTTTGGAACTAGTTTTACAGGAAAAGACAAAAATATGTAGCCGTAAAGATTTTGGCAAAGGGAGAGCATGCCATGCAGCTTAGATATTAAAGCCTTGTGTTGACTAACAAATCATAACACAGCTTCTGAATGTCCACACTACAGTAAATGAAGTTGTGATGACTTCCTGGAGGCAGAGTTTCAGAAAGAACAGGAGTTTTTAAAGAGACAGAGGCCCAATTTCAAGATGTTGAATATCAAAGTCAAGTTTCTTTTTTCTCTTTTCTTTGGCTCTAGTGGCCTTCATTTGACAGTGAATTGACCTCAGCACCCCCAAGTCATCTTTCTTTTAAGTCATATTTGATACATAGAGCATTTTTTAAACGACTAAAGGTAACTGTGATATAAAATGGCAGCATATGGTTAGAAAACGCATAATACCACCCTTTCAAAATCAGTTTTTAAGAAAATATATGTGGAAATTTTAAAAGATGAATTCTATGCTTGTAGAAATGTACTTTAAGGTGGAATATATTCCAAAACGTCAGAATTTATTTCGCCTAATGTGTCCTGTTATTGTTCTGTTCATTCATGTGCTGGGGCATCATTCGTACTTTAATACTGTCTCTTTTTCTTTATATGTGTTGTGTGTGTGAGATAGTTCATGGCTGAAAATGGAAATGAGCTAATGAAGGCAAAATATGAGGCGGATGTTCCAGTCTACTACTACAAACCAACCCACAAGGACTGTCAGTGAGTAACCTCAGCTCCACATGCCAACTATCAGAGCTTAAGTAACCTTAGACAAAATGGATGTGATCTTTGAATAGGTGGCTTGTCACATGGATGCTCTTGTTTCTTTACAGTGCCTTACAAAAGTTTTGGTTTAGAAAAATGCAAAAAATGTCTTCACTCCTCTTTTAATTTGACAACTCTAACTAAAATGCAGACGTAATGTTATCAATAAACATGTCTCTGCTTTGATGTACGACTGCGTTCATATTTGGTCAACTTGACCTCTCTAAGGCCTTTGAGGATAATATGACGAGGAAAGCATTATATAACCTCAGTCCATTTACCGTTTGATCAATTGGCTTTCTTAAGTGTGTGTCCTTCCATTTTGTTCGTGTTTGCTCAGGGTGCTGAGAGAGCAGTGGATCAGAGCGAAGTACGAGAGGAAAGAGTTCTCGAAACCTGGGAAAAGCTTGACGTACGAATCAGGTGATCGCGCACAAACCCTCACATGAACTGTAAAAAAAAAAAAGAAAAGCCCTCGCCCTTGAACAAAATCGTTTGCTTGCATCCTGCAGAAACAAGAGAGGGCACGTTGATGAAAAGGGGGCGGGACAACGGGCAGTTTCTGAGCAGGCGATTCGTCCTTTCTGAAAGAGAGGGCAATCTGAAGTACTACACCAAATATGACGTAAGCAGCAGTTCATGAGAATTCAGTTCGGTAAAATGGCGGGAAACCTTAAAGCACATTCTGCTCTAGTCTACAGCCACTACACAAATACCCCTAAATATAAAAGATTTTAAAGATAAAAAGTAATGATTTCTGTATGGTTTAGGGTTTGGTCTCTCATATTCACAAATTCAGTTCAACTGAATTCCATTCAGTTCAGTCCAGTTTGTCAGAACTGACAACAAAGACAGCAAAATGAGACGGTAAAATGAGTGTTTGTCTTCTCCACTGTGTTTGTGCAAGTTCAGACAAGTTTACTGAGGAGTTTCTCTGAACTGTTCACCATCCAAAATAATTATTCTCAGAAGCTGGAAACAAATGCTGCGTATAAAGGACACAATAAAAACAGCTAATGTTTCCATAACAAAAAGGACTTTGTGTGTTCCAGGTTATCATATATAGTTATCTGATGTCTATTATTACAAACAGCCTTTTATGATCTGAATATTTGACAAAGCGATGTCACTGTAATGAGGGCTACAGTCAATCAACTGTCAAAGATTGAAAAACTTTGATGCTCTGCACACATAACATTTTAATTATTAATCACATCCATATAGCCAGTTTCTGAGTTTATCTCAGTTTATCATAAAAACATAAAAAGTAGAACAACTGTGGCCTCTTATTTTCTAGACCAGTGGGTCTAAAACTTTTTAACTAACTGGGTAAGTAAATTAAAGTGTTTTCCAACTGTCACCATACTGACAAAAATCTGGAAACAGTCTTTTAATGTGACTTGTACTTTTTCAGTTTGCTGAAAAAGGTAAAGAAAAAAAAAAGGCAAAAACAAAAGAAAACTGGGTTATTGGTTGAAGGATACAATTTAATTGTGTTCCTTCTTACTTAGTATAACTAGAATGGACAAATGGTGGAGAGATGCACCGTGTTTAACTTGTCTTTCTAATAGTACTGAATCTTGTCACTAAGTAGATTAGTAAGGAAATCTCACTGGTTTTCAAAAATAGGATTTGAAACGGAGCAGCATAAATAATCACCAGCAGTTGTTTCTGTTTCATTAGCTGCATCTCCACTGACCGTCTAATCGCACTAATTCAGAATGACAAAAATACATTTGCTTAATAGAAAAACACAGAGTTTTTCAATAGATTGCCTTTGCGTAAGGATGAGGTGGCTTTTCGGCTGTATTGAAATCGGCGTATTTCGCAAAACTGAAATGAAAACAATTTTTCCACATCACACGAGTCACGTGATCAACAACCGGATGTTACTACTGCTGGAAAAGACAAAGAGGTCAAGAGGAAGTGGCAGGAGGAGGATGACGCCGCATAAATTACTTAACATGTGAACAAACTTATTTATGTTTGATTTTAATTGAGTTTCCTTTTTAAAGGAAGCACCGCAACTGCGAAATTTTATTTTTATTTATTTTTTATTCATTAGCGTAATATCAAAAAAGGTCTTGCCCATAGTTGTAAAGGAAAAGCCAGTATTGACACCCAAGTTTGTTTGGTAAATTCTCAAAGTTTTGTCTGAAAAAGCACCAATGCTTTCAAACTTTTTTTTTTTGCTTACTAAATAGTTCAACTCCATAGTAGACTGGTCTATATTTAGCTTGAGCTGGGTCTGGTCATGGTGCCACAGTTGGGCGCCATGGCAGTAGACAACAGGGATTTGAGTAATTATATGATGGTCAGTTTGTAGCGACACCAGTCTGCCATTTGCAACCAGCTAAGTACGCTTCGACTTAACCTCCACTTTCACTGCCTTCTGCCTCTCGCTTAGTCGCATTTAAAGAAAGCAACACTCAGCAAACTATACTTAGAGCTTGAATAACCCTCTCCTGATTTGTTTAGGCTAAGGAGCCCAAAGCAGTGATTAAGGTGGACACTATCAATGCGACATTCCAGCCAGAAAAGATCGGAAATCCCAACGGCCTGCAGATCACCTACCTCAAAGACTACAGCACCCGGAATATCTTTGTGTATCATGACAGTGGCAAGGTGAGAATCACACGCACTTGGTGGTTTTCTGATTAGTAATGACTGTAAAACAGAAGCCTGACTTGAACGAATCTTTCAGAGTCTAGCAGTTTGATTCTGGCTTTTAGGGTCGCAGTTCAATTCAGAACCAATTTTTAACTCAGAAACCAGGTTTTTTTTTTTATTCAGATGGTCTGGAGATCCTGTTTAAATCATGTGACTGACAAGAGGAAAGGACAATCATGACAGTCTTATTCACAACCCGTCGAATAAAGTGTTACCAAAAAAATGTATACATATAACATTTATTTTTTAAAGGAATTTTACACTGGTCCATACTGTTTCAAAAACTTATTTTTCTTTATATTTAGGGAAAAATAGGTTTGTGTGTAAAATTCTGACTCAAATTTTCTTTTCCACCTCTTTTAAACAACGTAAAGTATCATTTAAATTATTTATTATCTGTCTAGGTAGGTGCGATGAATATGCTTTCTATCTATCTCGCCGGTGCTGTTGAGGAAGAGCCGATCATTTGTGCCAGTCTTTGCTTCCCAGTGGAATCCATTATCAGATGACATTCAAGCATCACATCCATCATTCTCTGCCATCCAGAAACACAGAGGAATATATTGAGCAGTCCCGTGTTTGTACGTGATTTATTTGCTGCCGTCTGTCACCCGGGACAGTAAAATCAGATCAGTGTCATTGCATTAGCAGCGATCTGCAGAGTTGTTAAGCTGACTTTCCACTTCAGGGAGTGTTACAGTGGAATAAAGTGGCACATCAAACTGTCCTTTAACCCTTTTTTTAAAAATCTGTGAGGTAGTGAGTTTGTGACAGCTTCAATTGTAGTTGCAGTTTCGAATATATAAAAAAAAAAACGTTTTTTTTTATATATATATATACTTTAATCAGACTTTTTTTTGTGCTTGTTGTCTTTGTTAATATACAGTTGGGAGGGTCACCATAAATGTTGCTGTACGATAAATTGCCCCATAAATTCTCACGATAAACGATAATATTACTGTTTTGAGGACATTTTCAAGTAACATAATGGTGAGGGCAAAGTAATGCAGGAACACATTCTTAAATATAAATGAACTTTAAGTTCTAATGAACATTTGACAGTGGAACTGGAAGATGTTTGAAATATGCAAAATAAATAAACATAGTAGAAACGACACATAAACTGAATTACAAAGTCTCTGTAAACAAAATTGTCTTTCATAAAACAGGATTAGTTGAGACCAAAGCAGCAGACTGAAGATCGGTTTTGGAAGGAAGAGAGGGACAGAGAGAGAAAAAACAGAAGAGTGATAAACTATGCAATTTATTGTCTCTTATATCAGTGATATAAGAGAAAATCTACTAAGAAATAAAATCCAAAATTGCTCATTGTTGGCAAACTCAGTCTAAGAACCCTGTAATATGGGTTCGTGGAGAATTTTATGCAAATTCTCCATTTAAAAAAAAAAAAAAAAAAAAAGCCAAAATATTGAGGGTGAGTTAAAATTAGCGGCAGTGAATTAATTGGCCCAATTTTCTTAATTGCATGAAAACCCGATCTTCTCTACCTCCACAAAGGCATGACGCCACAAAATGTCCAGAAAAATTCTCACATTTTGCTACAATTACAATAATAAAATGTATTTTATTGGAATTTGTGTCATACACCAATATGAAGTAGTGCATAACTGTAAAGTGAAAGGGGGGGTGGAAATAATTTTAGTTTTTCAAACTTCCCTTTTTAATTTGACACCTTTTAGTTTCCAACCTGGTGTAGTTGTGTTTACAGGTAACGTAATTATTTAACAGAGTCTGTAACTTTGCCTAGGAGTCAATGTGAAGAAATCAGTTGTTTGGTAAAGAAAATTATTGAGCAATTGGCATCATGAAAACCAAGGAACACAGAAAAAAGTCCTGGAGAAACATAGCTGTGTCAAGTTATTGAACAAAATTCCTGACTTTACACATGTCACACTTTTCAATCCATTACCTGAAAATCACAAGAGTGTGGCACAACAAAGATATACAAAGATATACACCGGAGATGTTCGCTTAAACTGACCGGCAAACCAAGACGAACTTTAATCATGCATCTAGTTTTTGGCCCAAATGTGAAATACTATGTGTAAACGAATGCCTTAAAATTTTGATTCTTGGCTTACTGTTTGTTTTCTCTTCTGGTTTTTTTTTTTTTTTTTTTTTTTTTCAGGAAATTGTCGACTGGTTTAATTCAATCCGTGCCGTTCAGCTTCAGTATCAAAGAGTGGCCTTTCCCGGCGCGACTGATGCCGAGGTAGACGCATTAACCTTTTCTAAATATGCATTCTTGCATTTACTATGCATTCCTTTCAAATACAGACATTGTCACTCTTTTTGTTTCTTTTTTTATTCAAATTCGGGAATTAAAAATAATTGCTCGTTGTTGACCGTACTGAGAAACTTCGTGATTTTGTTTTTTCTTTCTTTCAGCTCGTACCCAAACTTACTCGAAACTTTGTCAAAGAAGGATACATGGAAAAAACCGGCCCCAGGGTAAGAGAGTCTACTGCTGCTTGCCTGTACATGTGCACAGCTGTAACTCCTCCACCATGACTTATTTATTTTACTTTACTGATTTACCCAGCACAACGTAAGCCCCCCCAAAAAACTAAAAATCGATTTTCCTCATTTTATTTTCACAAATTAGATTTTTCTTTGTTTTTTTTTTCTAAATTTTTCCATGTTTTTTTTTTTTTTTTTTTTGCTAATAATAGAAAGAAACCTGTTCTATATTCCACAAGGAACCAGCATTCGTTTTTATTCTTATTTGTGGTCTGTTTCTTATCTCTGTTACTGCGAGTAAACTGGAGAGCTCAGTTAAATTGTGTCCAATTTGTCACGCAGTCTACGTGTGTCAGACCGATCCCGTCGTTCTTTAGAATCAAGATGAACGCATGTCTGTTTCTCACTTTTATTCCAGCTCCTGTCCCTAATTGAAAGAAGAAGAAAAAAACAAAAAAGAAAAAAACATGGCTAAAAGGTTAACTCAATGTGGCTGATTTTTACCTGTCTGACTGGATGGTAGACGGCTGAGCAAACCCGTCGTATCAACTTTCCTCTATCTGAGGAAATGAAAGGCTTCCTTGTGAGAACTCGCTTAAATCTCGTCTCGTCGTCAGCAGTTCGATCATTAGATCATTCACCCACCTGCTATAAACTTATTGCATCTCTGGCAGTGCTGTTTACGTTATATACATGCATAATGTAGGATACGTTTATTGGTCAGTTGATTTATCGACCAGATGATTTCTGGGGCCAGTTTCCTTAATTTTGAGGGATTATGATCTGCTGATACTTGCATGTGAAGCCCATCTTATCCCCTAATCTTATCTTCGTCCTCTTCTGCTCTGCAGTGAGAGGAGACCAACTAGGTCAGGTCTGAACGTTTGCAGTTAACAATATTCACCCCATTGTTGCCAACTCGCTGACTTTCTTGCTATATTTAGCTACATTTCAGACAAAAAAAAAATTTATATCAGCCAAAATCAAAATCGGCAGGTCAGGCTTTTTAAAGACCGGTAACCAGGGATCGGCCAGAAAACTGCAATCGGTGCAGCCCAACTTAAGATGGAATACATACAAACATGTTCATAACTTTATTTGATTAAATAAATTCCTCTTAAGCGTAACTCCAATAGCTAAAACTTTAATTTATACCCCTGGAAGGTGGACCGGTACCGGTACCGGGCTGATTCTGAGCCTTCAAATGATTTTAACAGAAGTTTCACATAACTTAGAAGTTGATGTAAAAATAATGTTTGTTTTAGCCACAAAATGATCATGCTCAGCAGCAAACAACATTTCCCCAACTACATGATAGAGCAGCTCATCCATGCAGCAGCTGTGCAGCCTGACGTAAAAACATTTTACTGGACAATATCAAACATTGAGACATTTTAATTATTGTTATCAAACGTCATCAAACACGGCGTTTTGAAGCCAAAAATACCTCAGAAATATACAGAGCCGACCATGAGAATCAACTCATTTAAAGCTTAAACTCAGTTTCTCTAGCATACATGTTCGGCTGTTGAACTGGACCGTTCAAGGTCGCTATCAAGCTAATTTTCTATTAGCCGCTTCACAAATCTTTCACATTACATAACATTTACTAAGGCACATTAAAACAAACCTTTATCTTGGCTTTTTTCTATTCTTCCTCCTTTCTTTCTCCCTCCCTGAAGAATAAGTACTTTATTGAGACATTGTTTTGCTAACTTAACTTCCGACCGGAGCTTTGGACGTTTGGATGCTCTGCAGCTCATTGTACCGGCGAAGCGTGCGGTACCTACCGCAGCCACCAGGGGGCCTCAAGAGCAACTTAGTTTTTTTCTTTTTATCAATAAAATAATAATTTCTACATACATGATCAAATATATATTATTGCAAAACCAAATCACTTCATAGTGAAATTGTGTGTTTTTGATATTATGACATAGAAATTATTACTAAAAAAAAAAAAATCAACTCCACTGTGGGGGCCCCTTAGTGGCATTGGGGCCCTAAGCGGCTGCTTAGTTTGCTTATGCCCTGTATATAATTGTTCGAACGAAGGAACGCAGCAACTTCTACAAATTGTTCCACAGGAGGAATCAGACTTTCGCACCTCTACAATTCTCCTCCTGATGTCTTGACTTTCCCATCATGTCAAGAAAAAAAAAGAAAGGGAAAAAAAAACGGTGTGTGTTTTAAGGTGTGGCCTTAAAATTCTACCACAGGTGTGACTCCAATTAGCTATCAGAAATTTAAAAAGTCATGACATCATCATCTGGCCTTCCCCTACCTAATCATCATTGTGTATATGAACTTTTGCTCTTTCAGACATTAATAAATGAACCTCTGAAATATTTTCTCTTATTTTTGTAGCAAATAGAAATCATTTTGGTAACTCTAACTGGTAGAAAACAAGAGAAGTTTGGTCTGATTTAACTCCAGAACTTCAGGAAAAAGAAGTATGTCTTTTTATTCTGTGAATGTAGGCAGATGAAATAACCCACCAACCTGCTGCTTTGTGAGTTAATTTAGTTACATTTGAATTCATTCATGAGTTAGATGTGTTTTGGCATAAGCCCACAGGCAAAATGTGAGGAAAACGACCAATCTCTCAATATTCTCTGAAAGAACTCCAGTGGAAAGCCTTTACTGATATGCCTTGTTGCTGAAATGTGCTATACAAATAAAATTTGATTGATTGATTGATATCACCGAAATCATCGATTGATGGTTTGACAGAAAGAAGTTAGAGTTCTGGGACTTTTCTTTTCTCTTTTCTAAACCAGCCAGCACGTCCTGGAAACAACTGACTCTATTTCTGGTTTTGTTTCCCCGTTCATCTATGCAGCAAACAGAAGGCTTCAAGAAGCGCTGGTTCACACTGGATCAGAGACGGCTGATGTACTTCAAAGATCCACTGGTATGAGTGCGTGTTCACACACACACACTCCGGTTCATCTGCAGCCATACAAAGTCGTAAAAAGTGAATGGTTGCCATCTTTGAATTTTTTTTCATCTCGCAAAAGTAATTTCGGACGATTCTTTTATATCTTACTCCAGAACTTTGAGAACAACATTCAAAATTTTGAATATACTGAGTAGAGGTGAAGTCATGTTGCGGTGTTGTTAACCAGTGGTTAGAAAACTGGATTTGATGGTACTTTTCCATGATTTGAACCTGTTCAGTAACCAGGTTTTCACAAGTCTGGGTTGAAATGGATTAAAAAGAAAAAAATCGTAATTTTAGTTTGGTTTGTGTAAAAAAATGTTCAGGAACCCGTAGTCAAAACTACGAGTGAGCGAGAAGGGCTACGGTTTTATCACTACATTTTGCTGATCTAGGATAAAAGTGAAAATAAGAACTGTTCCGTACATCTTTTTAAGGTAACTGCGTCACAGGACGCATAGACCCACAAACATAATAAATGCTCTTGAAAAATGTTCCCGTTTGTAACATGCTTCTTTAGGTCATGTACAAAAGTGGGATTTGTGTCACCAACCTGAACACGGTAACTTTATTTGTGAACACTAAGAACATTTTGGGAGGGTTTAAAACATTAACCGGAATTTATCTTGACGATGATAAATCAAAATTCTTTTCTTAAGAAATGTATCACCATAAGTGATAAATGATTCGATAAATGCCCACACCTAGTCAGAACAAATTCAAATTGGCATTTTACAGTGGTGTGTAAACGTGATTCCTTCCTGATTTCCTTTTTTTTTTTTTTTTTTGAATGTCACATTTCAGTGTCTCATAACAGCAAACCAATTTTAAAGACAATACAAGTAAACACAAAATGCAGATTTTCAATGAAGAAGTTTATTACTGAAGAGGAAAAACTACAACCACCATGCTTGCTGGTATGATGTTCCAGACTGGTTTTAATTACTTTCTTTCTCATTTGTTTCTAATTTTCTTTAATGTCAGCACAGTGTCTAGCTTTTGACAATGAACACTTTCATTTGGAAACTGCATTTTGTGTTTGCTTGTGTTGTCTTTGACTAATATTTAAATTGGTTTGACAATCTGAAACATTTAGGTGTGACAAACATGCGAAAAAAAAATTGGAAATCAGGAAGTGGGCAAACACTTTTTCACACCACTGTAAGATGCTAATATATTACACCAGTTCTGTAAGTATTCAAGAATTATTGACTTAAAAGAAGCTTCTGCACCTTTCTGAAAACTTATTCACTAGTTAGTGCACTTTAAATAATACAAACTGAGATATTTCCACTAGAAACTAGACAAAAATAGTTGGTAAGGTTTGAAGTTTTGCAGCATATTTTTTGCTTTAATCATAATGAAGGTATGGTTATAAAATAAAACTGAAAATATACATATCAATTCACTGTCATTGTCTGAATATCCAACCATGTATACAAAAATAAAATTGATTCATTAATATAGTAAGGAAAATGAACAGTAGTATGCTAAAATTAGCTTACTGGAGATGATTAGAACAAAAATGTTTTGTATAATGTTTGCCTCTTTCTTCTACTTTACCTACGTTTGAAGGATGCCTTCGCTAAAGGTGAGGTATTCCTGGGGAACAATGACAACCATTACAGTGCTTCTGCCGGCTTACCACCTGGAACCCACTGCAACGGCGCTTGGCAATATGGCATCACTATAGAAACCCCTGACCGCTCCTTCCTGTTTACGTGCGAGACGGAGAGTGACCAACAGGATTGGCTGAAGCACTTCAAGAATGTCATGAACACTCAGATGTCCCCTCAGGATTACACAAGTAAGGATTCAGACTTGTCTAATGCTTTTTAAAAATAATTTTATTGGCTGCAAGGAGGTTTACATTAACTTTGGATTTCTGTTTGTGTTCAAAGTGGAGGCCTTGTTAAGGCACAGACACTGACGGACCAGAGGCCGTTTCACCCACCATCAGTCTGACAGGGCCAAGACCGACCCTGCTACTCACAAGCTGGAGCGCGTCGCATTATCCCAAAAATGTGGACTTCTGGATGAGAGCAAATTCTGATAGGGTTAACTGTGCTTTAATTTTGATAACACTTTTTTTTTTTATTGACCCTTGTATCATGAAAGCTTCTTAGCATAGAACAAAGTTAGTTACAAATCCCGAGTCGGTCACAAGGACACGTTTTCTATCTTTATTACTTGTGGCTTATGGCTAATGGTGAATAATATAATAATAATATAACATGCAACAATAAACTGTTGTGTGAAATTAATTTAATCCATATAAGTATATTCTATCTAGCTATCTCTCTCTCTATCCACCTATCTAACTGCAAAACAAGCTAGTTATTTTTGTAGCTAACTAGCTACACAACTAGCCTTTTTTTTTTTTTTTTTTCAGCTAGCTAGCTATTTTTCTGGCTAAATAGATATTTTTCTAGCTAGCTAGCTTAAATTGTGTGATGGTAAAAGATGCTTTTTTCCTATTGTGTCAGCTATTTCTTCCCAAGTATTTATGTTTTGAATTTGTAATTTCTTTTTTACTGCTAGTAAAGTTTTATGTAATAGTAAATGCAAGGTTATGGGAAACACTATGGTCAAACCTTTACGGATACCCAAAAGTTTGAGCTTTTTTAGCTGCTGTGGTTACAAGGCTTGGTATTCTATACAGTAAATTACAGAAAAAGAAGATTTCTGTTTTGCAATGTTCCTATGGGTCGAAATGTTGTCATTTATCAGAGAAGAAAAAAAAACAATCATATTATTGACTTATTAGCAGAATTTTAATTTTCTAGATGTAACATATACCTATATTTTTTATTACAGCTCCCAAAAGATCAGATTTTCTGTTACTTTTTTATTCAAAAAGACATATGCATACTTTTTATAGTATTCTTACAAAAAAGTACATATGGAAGCCAATTTAAAAATGTATTTTGAGCAAGATGCTGAAAACAATTCCAGCAATTGTATGACTTAGCAGCACCTCCATGTGGTATAACTTTATTAAAACTAAATAATGCTTACAAATTTATTTATGTCGTGCTAAAATGAAACCCTACCCTCTATTAATTTTAGGATTTTATTTTATGTTCGATCTGTTTAAAGTTCAAAAACATTTAAAGCCTACTCTCAAGTTTACAATATACATACAACTCTAGAAATTTATATTCTTTTTACCGTGGCTGTTACTGTTGCCTTTTCATTTTGTGATTTCTCTGTATTTTCAAAATGTACTCATCTGAGTTTAATTTCCATTAGAAGGATTTTCTTGACTCACAATTGCTGACTTGCAAAACATTTTGACTAATAAAAATCTGATGTCTCAAAAAAAATTTGTGTTTAATCTGTGCTTTTAAATTACAAAAAAAAACAGTTCAAGATTTAAAGAGTAAATTAACCCCAAATTAAGTTATGTTGCAGATAAACTGAATAAATTGGGCAGTACGTAACTTTTCTACAGAATGTTTTTTACGTATTTGTCTAGCCTGGATGGTTCTTGGATTGTTCTTGAACATTCTAACCAATTTCCTTTCAACTGAGGATGACAATTTGGGTAAGCTGTCTGAAACTTTAACACAAATGTGTGTCCTAGCATGACAGACACCAAACAACCTTGACTTTAAATCTATATTAATCCATACAAGCTGAGCCAATGCAAAGAAATCAACCAGTTAAAATAACCTCTTCTATATCTGTCAAGAATATTGGTCAAATGTTTATCTGAAATTAAGCTTGATGCTTGTGAATGGCTTCAGAAATGTCATGCTTTTCTCTGCAACCTTCTAAAAGACCTAAAATTTAACCAAACTTTAATAAGTGCAGATGTGCATATCTGAACTTGTATGGATTAGAGAGAAGTGAATACTGAATTCAATGTTTCAGTAAAAGAGCCAAAATTGACACCTTTTCAATTTTACGGACACTTTGATGGGAGTATATAAACTCTGGCATTATAAAGTAGTTGCTGACACTTGCCCCTGCCAGCAGTTTGTGGTGTCTAAATCCACACCTTGGTGTTTTTGAGACATTAGGCTGAGGCCAGGGAGGAATTCCACATAAATCAATCGGCCTGTGCCAGTTTTTCACCCTGGTGAGAAAGAGGGAGGACAGATTTGAAAAGGGAGACAAGAGAACTGCAACCAAGAGAACTTCAAAGCGGAAGCTGCATTTTCAGAGCCGAGGAAAAACGGATGGTTCGTCTTCCACCACGGGAAACCAAGTAGATAAACAAGACCAGCAGGAAATCATCATGGGTGATATGGAAATGAAGGATTTTTACCACGATGTCTCGAATGGCAACATCGGCAAAAAAGCTTAGAGGGATAGGGGATAAGTTTTGACTCTGAATGGATGCAAGACGATTGCTCGTATAACCTCACTTGGTCCCTTCAAGACAAGTTAAACGAGTGGGAGTTATTAGAATTACAAATTATGTAAAAGTGGAGAAGGGATCTTTTTTCTCCTCTCTGTTGTAGAAACTGCTCCTGAGATATTAGCAACTGGAGTCCTCTCAAAAACAGCTCAGTACTCACCATCAAAGGCTTGAAGCACAGTTTGTCCATTTGACGGGCTGAGACTTCCCTACTGCTCACAAAAATCTCATGTTGGTTCTACTTTAACCCAAACCCAGCGGGAGAGATCCCTGCTGTCTGGAAGTGAGAACATTGCTTTTTATTTTGAGGTGTCTTTGAAATCCCACGATTGCGAGCATAAATAAATTGGAAGAAATTGGGCAACAAACACTGGAAGGAGTCAGCAATTTTCAGACTCAGGTCGTGTGAGTATTGAATTTAAATCTGCTCTGTACAGTGCTATCTTTTCCGTAACACTTATTGTCATTATTTCCTGTTTTCTCTTTGGTCAGGTTTAACTAGTCTCAAACACCCTAAGCTGTCAAGAGTGTTTGATTTGCACTTGGATTGATTAGAAGATGGACAGAGAGCCTGTCCGCTTTAATTCCTGATCTATACATCTGCAATGAACCGCACCCTCAATGCCACCATCACTTGTGAGTCTGGACCTGGTCTGACGCCGGGGGGTGGAGATGGAACCTCTCTGTTTGGTGGTAGTGCTGCCGGAGCCAGTGGAGGTCTGTGGGTGACGTCCCTGCTCGGTGTCACGCTTTTGGTCATGTGCGCCGTAGGACTGGCGGGAAACATTTACACGCTGGTCGTAACGTGCTCAGCCGCTTTGTGCCGGACGGGTTCCATGTATGTCTACATCGTCAACTTGGCCCTGGCCGACCTGCTCTATCTCTCTACCATCCCCTTTGTTGTCTGCACCTACTTTGCCCACGACTGGCTATTCGGCGAGGCTGGCTGCCGCATCCTCCTGAGTCTCGATCTCCTCACCATGCATGCCAGCGTCTTCATTTTGGTTGCGATGAGCTTAGAACGTTACCGTGCTGTTGCCAAGCCCTTCAGTGCCCACAGATCCTCGTCTCGGAAACGACGACTCACCGCAGGAGTTATTTGGGGGTTGGCGTTCACTCTAACGCTTCCCATGATGGTGATGATACAGCTCAGGGAAGCCAAGACTACTGCGTATGGCTTTGTGAAGAGAATCTGCTACCCCACCTGGACGCCTGAAGCTTTCAAGGCTTACCTTACAGTACTGTTTTTCACAAGTGTCTTAGTCCCTGGACTGATAATCGTTGGACTGTATGCTGGGCTAGCAAGGCGCTACTGGACAGTGCAGGCTAGCTTAGGGGGTAGCAGCCGCTCAGCCAGGAGGAAAGGACTCAAACAAAAAGTGCTAGCGATGATATTAAGTATCATACTAGCCTATTGGGCGTGTTTCCTACCTTTTTGGGGATGGCAGCTAGCTAAACTTTTCTCACCAGATTCCCTCAGAGCTTTGTCTGCAGCTGCTCACAATTACGTCAATTTCTTTGTCACATGTCTTACCTATGGGAACAGCTGCATCAATCCATTCCTTTACACTCTCTTGACCCGAAACTACAAAGATTATTTGGCTCAGAAAGGTCCGTCTGGGGGATCAAGCAAGGCTGATCTTGGAACGGCTGTGACAACACCTCTTCAGGAGCTCTAATGGATCACCATACATTCACTCAATGGAATGTTCTCGACTCATCTGCCATGATCTGACAATATGAGGCTGGACAAAGAGGCATTGTTCAGTAGACACTTTGAAGCATGTTTACTCCATTTGGAGTTACCCAAATAGTTTCAGTCACCAACTCAGTTTTTACAATTGTTCAAGACAAAAAAACTGGTGTGAAGTATGTAAAGAGGTCTGACTCTTACGGAGCCCCTTTAAAGATAGGGGGGATTTTTTTGGGCTTCCCGTCCCTTCCACGACATAAACAGAAACTTTCAGTACGAAGGAAAGAAGGGGGGAGGGGAGAATATATCCAAACTATTTGGACTATTTTTGAGTTATTTTCACAGGGTAATAAAGTCATCTGAGAGTTTTAATTGTTGGGGCCTGCCCATAGCAATGCATGGAGGCAGTGACTGACTTGTAAAACAAGTCAGACACTGCCTCCATGCA
>CAEGAE010025508.1:0-23245 GCA_903067095.1 Girardinus metallicus
AATATACAAAACTATCCATCAAAGTGCAGGATATTACAGTAGATTTTCCATGTAGTTTCCACAAAGAAAAACAAGCAAAATACATATCTAGGTATATATGCAGATATTTACATATCCAACATTTTTGAAGTGTCTAGGAAGATATTTTTTAATCAAATGAATGAGATATAAATATCCTTCAATCCTACCAAAGCAAAATCGAGTGCTAATCTAAAAGAACACAAAGGTCTGACTTGAATTTGTCAGAAAACATCTTGGTAATTCTCAAGACTTTTTGGGAAAATGTACAGTAGACTGATGAGATGAAAGAACTTTACAAATGTTATATAAAACTAGAGTACCATAACTAGATCCAAACATTGTAAAATGATATGAGGATGCTGTCGTTCTTAAATCTGCAGATATTTTGGTGTCTATAAAGTGGAATTGTTCTATTGTGTAAGGACAGGGTACACTAATTATGTTGTCTTTCTCACATATAAGGATCAAATGTCCATCTGGGATTGGCTCAAATGGTCAAACAATTAACAGAAGTATTTAGGAAGGAGGGCTATCAGTTTTAACCAGTATGCCGATGTTAGAGAATCCTCATCAGTGCAGACACATAGCGTAGGAGTAGAATAGGTAATGTCATTATTGATCACTGCTGTGATTTTTTTTAGTCAATGTTGCATTGAATGTGTGGCTGTAGCACAACAGTGGAATATAAATGATGTATATTTGATGATAATGATGATATTTGAAGTATTAAAAGTGCACTTGGCATTACCAAAAACATCCTCAACTAATTTGGTAAACAAATTGTGCATGTCATTTTGTCAAATGCATAGTAGGGCAATGCGAGAGCGTTGTTTTTAGATGGCATCGTGTCTTGCTACAGCTTTGAGATGAAAGGGAGATACGCAACAGTGTGACACAGGTATTGGGAGCTACATATGATGCAATATTGTGGATCTAAAGCAGGTATTTCTGAAAGCCAGTTTTATTCTGGTTCCATCACTACTTCAGTATACCTGGGCTGACACAGCCATAAGCAAAGACTTGTCCCACTTTTATTGCTTTCCTGATTGCCACAGGAGAGTGACTGACCTCTGGACCATGGCGGGGCAGGTAATATTCACCTTGATTGTGCCCTCCCTGGTACCCAGTCCTCACCACCCCACAACTATGCTTTAGGGTCAGAGCTTGTTGGAACATCAACAACTGATGAAAGCTTGAAACACTGAAAACAGGTTGACAGGATATGCATGAAAAAGAAAAGGCTATGCTATCAGGCTGAATCAGAACAAAGAGAAAAAACAAAGACAGGACAAGATTTTTTCACGCAGCCCAAGAGCAAAATGCAGTAAAAGACTAAAGAAAAACGTAGAACACCACACTGAAAAGTGCTTCTCTAAATTTTTACTGTAAAACACTGCATACTCAAACTGTTGTGCTTTTCATCAGTTGCTAAAAGCATAAATTATTAATTGTATTTTAAGGATTAAGGCAATGAAATGTTCTATTCTTAGCAAGCAGGCTTAGAATTTGAATAACATCAACAAGCTTCCAGTCTTCTGAATCTAATTGATTATGCATGCGCTGCATTTTGCCTCTTGAGAACATTTTATATAGTCCTTCTCTGGCATTTTAGCATATGTCTTACCTTCAGTCGATGTCAAAAGTTTAAAAAACACACTTAGGAAGGGAAGGACAGAAAAATAAAAAGTCAGAGACAGATTACAAGGGAGAAGGCAAATCAAAAGATGTTTAAAACATGAGGCGGTTTGTTGGTGTTCTCTTTTTTCTCAGCCATAATTAAATTCTTAATTAGCGATCCTCATGGAAGGAAATACATCAAGACGGAATTCAATTTAACTCCCCAACGCATTTGGCCAATAGTGAAAGAGAGGAGGATGTGGGGGTGGTGGAGTTTAAATGTATGGAGGCAAAGCCAAGAGCAATAAATGAGCAAATTTATTGCAGATGCTACTTTTTTGAAGGACCAGAAATAGAGGCATCTGCTACATCCATACAAAGTTATCGGTAAATCGCCATCAGCTGTGGAGGAAGAAAAAATGAAAAACCTTAAATTAATTTCTGATGGGTTTTTTTTCTTTCACTATAACCATTTATTTTAAGAGATAGAAATTTCTCATTTTCAAAATTACTTTTAAGATTAGAGAAGGAATTTCTTTTGACTAGCCTGTCCTAGAGTATTTTGATACAAAAGCTTATAGCAAAGTAAATATATAGTGCCAAGCAAAAGTATTTATAACCACTCAACTTCAATTAGGTTGTTTCATCTGATAGAAAATATTGTACATAATTGTGAACTGCAAGGAAGTGTGGTCTTCAATGTGGCTCAGCGGGAAAACATGTCATCTGGTAAATGAAAGGCTGTGTTTTGGATCCCAGCAATCGACTTGCCCACTCCCCAAATCACCTACCAATGACCTGAAATCACTTTATTTGACAGGATTGTGTGCACAAACAAGGAACTTGACCTTATAATTTGATCTGTACTCGTAGTGTACAGATACTAGGTACAAGTATATACATTTTAGAGAAAACAAAATAATAGATAAAACAGAATTTACATGCATTTACATATACAGCAAATTTTCCATAAAGAAAAAGGGGGAAAAACATATTGTGATAGTGTAAATATGCTTATTTTGTTTCACAGCTCTGACTATAAAGTATTTGTTGTGTTCATCTGAGACTGTATGGGGGGCGGGAGTGGGATTGTCTCCGTGGTGGTGCAATCTTTCATTTACAATGTGTGGGGTCTATAGACATGTTAACTGCTCTTTTTCTGACCTTTGACCTGTACAAGTCATGGATGAAGGGAAGGTTCATCTACATCGATTCTCTCTGCAAATCTAATTGTTTGTTGGCATTTGGACCTGTCCTGTTTTGTGGATAAGTCAAACCACACAGTAACGGACAAACACAGGACAAACTGAATAACTGAATAATGCTAATGTCTATGTAGAAGATGGCAAACAGGTCCTGTGGCAAGTTGCACTTCTTGAGTATGGATGGATTGATTGATAAACTCAGAATAGCTTCCCTGCTTCTGCTAAAGAAAAGATCCAGTAACATTTTGCTGCCACCAATATGCAGTAATTTCAGTTGTCCAAAAAAAGTCTTCCACATTTTTTTCTTGTCTGATTTTTTATTATAACCGAATCGCAGTTAAAATCGTTTATCATTTCCTACCCCTTCACAATGATGCACTATATTCCATTTCTAAATCTCATTAAACCTTCAAAATACAATGAAGTTTGTAATCGTATCACAAAAAATAAGGGTAAAGATATTTTTGCATGGCACCATGGAAAACATAGTTCTTCCAGAAAAATACCTTCAACTTGACAAACGGGGGGGAAAATCCAGCTTGTTGTGCACGTCTTATAACTGAAATCTGCTTTCCACCTAACCCCCAGAGTTAACCAAGCTGCACTAGACTTGGAAAGTTCTACCCACAGGCTGCCCTGATAACTTTAAGTCATCCAAGTGGGAAATAGAGAGTCCATTTTTTAATTTGTCTGCTAAGGTCTTTAGTCATGGCCTGCTTGGCTGCGGCCCCTCTCTGGCCAACTCCAGAACTGTGAGGTACCGAAGGGGAGAGTGGATTTGCTGCAGTCCTTTGATGTGTCAGCAGAGCGTTGGCGGCACACCTCTGTGAAACATTGAAATGTGATGCAACGATGATAGGTAGAGGTGAAGAACTGCCAGGGGCTAAATGAATATGCTCTTTCCTGCATGGTAGACCATGGCTCTGGGTCCGCTTGAAATTGACAGATACATGGTATGTTTGTATACAGGGTTTGGCGTGGGTGTCAAAGGAGAGGTTTGAAAGTTTTGGTGCAGATGCCTGTTTGTTTACAGAGTTCAAGAGCAATGAAGAGAAACAATAACTATTTTTATTTTTTTAGACTTCTTTTGTCCAAAAATAAAAGGTATACATAAAAATAGCAGGACTCCATGAACTGAGCTGCAGTGTCAGCTCCCTCGTGATCTAGTTTACACAGAGGCAGGCTTACAAATTTACTCTCGGCCCGACCTTTGCGGTCGTTGCAGAGTCCTGTTGATATGGAAGCAAGTACTCAGCGTCCTGGGAGAATCAAGGACTCATGGTCGGCGTTGAAGCTCAGAGAGAGGGCAATGATTGTGCATTCAGGGGAGCTTTGCAGAGGCAAGGGTTTGGAGGGTTTAACAAATACACAGTTCATGTAATACCCAAGCCCAAGGGCCCGACTGAGTGCCGATAGGATTCCCAACATTCCTAAACTGAAAGAAGATATCCTGTTATTGCAACATACATATAAGTGCATAAGGTTCTTCCTCAAAATACAACATCCAGTGATTTTCTCCAGCTGACCAAACTCTCACATGTACGATTTATCAACAAGTTGTAATGACCCCAGAGGCACACTATATGTGCTTACATCTCAAACCTGAGCGCTTGGGCTTTGATTAGTCAAACTAAATCAGCAGGTTTAATGAGCATGTGTGAAGACCCTGCTATAAGATGAGAGTGCAGTTCGGCATAACAAACCTGACATCAAAATATCTTCTTAGATATACATTTCTAGGAACTGGGGTGTAGTGAAATTCCTATATAAACCCTTGAAACAAGAAGACACTAGAATTGTGCATATTAAAGTTTACTCCTCTGTGTTCCCTGCTTCCTCTTCTTCTCTCATCTTTACTCGTCTCTTCCCCTGGAAACCACAGTCCCAGAGGGAGGGTGAAGGAACAATACATCAGCACTGCAGCCTTGCTCAGAAAAGAAACACAAATACTTCTGTTTTGTAAGAAGCAATGTGAAAGAGTCAAATTTTGAGCAAGAATATTATGTTAATTCATTAGTATATGTTATGGTAGGATCAGCATCAAAGTACTAAATTTCTTTTGAATCATCATAATTTCTTATCTTTTTATACCATCATATCTTTCACTATGCAGTCACACAACAGTCACCAATTTAAATTTTTTGGGGATTTTACTAAATTGTTTATATTGACTGATTTAACAATAAACACAAATAATTTACACGATTATTATACATCCATAATTTTTAATCCACCTTGCCATAGAGCCTTAGGCAGGAGCAAATGCTTATTTGAATATTCCTAACCCACTAACTCATGAGAGCTGCCCACCAGAATGACTGAAGATAAATAAAAAAGCAATAAAAGACATGTACTATTGCACCCTGTAATATATATTTACCAAGTAGTCTTTTGGACAGCAAAAATGGATTACTAATCATCATAATTTCTTATCTTTTTATACCATCATATCTTTCACTATGCAGTCACACAACAGTCACCAATTTAAATTTTTGGGGGATTTTACTAAATTGTTTTTATTGACTGATTTAACAATAAACACAAATAATTTATGCTTCCCTCATTCTTTACTGTAATGATGAAAATGATTCTTCTTTTGACCTTTCTTCAGCTTTTTGTAACATAAATTTACAAATACCTCTTAACTCTGCCATATGAAATAAAATGCTCCCCGTCAATAGAATTGTTGCACAAAGTCTGTAAGTGACATCATTGATTTTGTTCTGAAAATTATTTTAATTATTTTATGATGTATAGGTATTTCAATTTTACATCAGGATTTGTGTGATTTTACCTGAGACCAATACAGAATACCATATAATTGTGAAAGGAAACAAAAATGTTTCAAATGTTTACAAGCATTTGTATTCAGTTGCAGTATAAGTTATGCCCCTAAGTTTTTACAATGATTTAACAATCATTGTAAAAAAAAATATAGAAAAGTAAGTAATTTTTCACTATGGTTAACAAATACTTCTTAAAAGTATTCATGTTGCCCTCGAGAAACAAAAATGGATAGTGTAAGCACATTAGTTGTAGTTGAAGTCAGTCACACCATACTTTGCACAGAACTCCATGGGAAATAGTTTGACCCAGGCCTGGTGTTGAGAAGGGGTTTAGACACCGCCCTCGGAACAAGATGACCCAATTTTTGTCACGCAACTACGTGAAACAGAAACGATTTTGATGCTCCGGATGAAGCATCGGAGAGCCTCAACACTTGTCCAGTTCACAAATTTTCTCACCTGAATACGGTGAAGGTTGTGGCTATGAATACTAGAGCAAGAGTTTGTGTGTCAAGTTACAATGTTTTTAAATTTAATTGTACTGTGGACAACTTTTTTATGTAGTAAAAAAGTTGTCCACTTTATGTAGTAAAAAAGCTGTCCTCACGCTGTTTTTTTTTAGGTTAAACTAGGACTAAGAGTGCTTGAGAAATAAAACTGACAAAGGAAAAAAATTCCAGTAATTTAAAATGGTTAAAGTGTCACTATTTGAGTCTTTACCAAAACTTAAATCTCGCTGTGATAAATGACTTGGAAACAAAAAGCAGACCCCAAAAGCCCAAACATGTTTCTTTCAAACAGACAAAGTCTGTTTGAAATGGCAAAAATAGGAAGATGACAACCGAACTCTCAACAAGAACTGGGCACAAAACTGGGCTAACAGGCAGGCAGTACAGAAAGAAAACAAATGCAATGAGGATCTGACAGAGTATAACCGAAACAGCCTATATATACTGTATAGGACAAACAGCATGGAGGCAGATCTCTGACAAATTGGTTGCAGAGTAAGAAAGAAGAACTGAAAGTTGAAGTAACAGAAAAACAGTACCACAAAATCAAAGCGATGAAAAGCACAACAAGCCTGACAGGATTGGATGATTTCAGAGCCTGACAGTCTCAGAACATATGAGTTTATGAAATTCTCTCCCTGTATCTTACCCAAGCCTTCAGGGTGTGTGGCCTACTGCTTATTAACGTACCACCTGCTCACAGAACACATCTTAACAAATTGAATCACATCGTTGCACCATGTAGGACTACTCCAACCTTATGATGACACAGTAAGAACCGTACTACTGAAGCATTTGAAAGACAAACTGTAAGCAATTCAGTGCTTAAAGTTTCAGTTTTTCCACAGACTAAAATGCTTAAAGTTAATGGCAACTAACAGAAACAGTGAAATATATGAGATGGTCCTAAATGTTTAGATATAACGCAAACCAAGCCCCACAGTTACTGAGTAAAGGTTTCAGAGATACAGGAGAGTTTAGACTTGGATTAGGAAATAATGACAACTATATTTGATGTGTTGTCTAACAACATAACATTTTGACCAATCTAGTATAAATTCCCAGAGCAACCATTGCCCATCCGCATCTAGTTCACTAAAAGCTGATTCTCTTTTCGTCTTGAACTCATCACTTCCAGCCATGTAAAAAATTACAAATTGCAACTGCAGGTTGAAATGTAATCAGGTCAGCAAGAGTTCTGAGATTTCAGTGTCAGATGTTTGAATAATAGTCCAATGACAAGTTAGTGATGTTTAATTAGCCTGGTTGAGAGATTTTAACTCATCTCTGTCAAAACTGTGCCGTTTATGGTACTGCACAGTTAGGCTGCTAATCTGACAGGGCTATGAACTTTATCATTGTTGCCACTAAAGTAAGAGTAATTTGGTGGTTAATAATGTGCATAGCTGTGAGAACACCATCTTTTATTTTCCTTTCTGTTTTAAGTTTATTTAAAACTGTTAATGTATGATTTATAATAAGTCAAATGCATCGTTTTTAGGAATTAGTTACATTGAACAAACCTAAAAAGTGGGGCACCAGTGTTTGGAAGACATGCAATATGCAAAAATGTTGCCGAATGTCAGGATAAAAATATAACTTTTAACTTAAGCCTTTTCTGCTGGCACTTCCTGACAAAATAAATGTATTGTAAATATATAATTTATTGAAATAAATGGCCACTATGTCAAGAAATCTGCACCAAAACTTGCATAGTCCTGACTATGCAAGCCAGGACTATGCAAGCTCTGGCTTGCATAGTCCTTTTGTGCATTAGAACCAAGATTGGCTGTGAGTCTAAGAATTATAAAAGGCAAAACAATGTCTGGTCTAAACTCAATACATTTGGAGTCTTTGGAAACCTGAAATGAGGATGAACTTCAAATTGAACTTCTTTGGCTTCAATCTAAATCTCAATCTTGCTGTTGGAGTACAAAGAAGGATGTTTGATGGAAAGATGCCTTGGCATGTGTCGAGCATAACCATGGAGATGTTTTAGTCTGGGTTCGTGTTGCAATGAGTGAGATAAAAAAGATCTAAACATATTTTTAAAAAACAACAAAAAAAATAGTAATCAATTAAATGCAACACATTTTATTCTGAAGCAGAAGAGATTTTGGCTTACAAATATCTGGAGCACTTAAAAATGACCTTAATCAAGTAAAACAAAAACTGGAACTTGAAAACTAGATGCAATATTGGCTGGTTGTATAATAAAACATAAAAACATACAGTAAATCCAGCAGGTCCAAATTAACTCTGTCAGATTTGATTTCAACACTTTTAAAGTGTCTACATGGGTCCACACCAGAAAGTGTTAATTTAACTCTTTTTGGAAAATTGGTACCTTAACTCTAATTGTTAAATATCAAATCTGTTGGAGTTAATCATTTAACACTTACTAACACTAATTCAGTATTAGATCTTAATATTAATTCTCATGGTATTTTTTTTAACTTTACAAGAGTTATTTGTAATTAATACTAAATAGGTATTTATTGTTTGAACTTTTAAAAATTATTTGGGAAAAAAAACATTTAATAATAAAGAGGCAATGATTTTCTCAAATGCATTTATTTCAAAACATGCACCATAATTACAAAACATATTACAACGTCGAATAATGTGCACTTCCATGTTTCACATGTCGCTTTCATTCCCATATTGCTTATAAAAAGATCTGACAGATCAGCTGTGCAATACAAAATGCTATATGCTTAATACGTCTTTCTTCAATACAATATGCATGAAATTGTTCAAAGTACAAGGTGGAGAAAGTAAAGCATGCAGTTCATGTAATGTGATAGAGTAAATTTTCTTTTAACAGGTAGATTGCGGGACATTGAAGTACATAACAGACCAACCTGATATTGAGATCCATCATTTTTTACCCAGTTTATGTTTCTGTTGAAGAGCTGTCCACTCACTAACACAGACTGTCCTCGGCTTGTTGGGCTGTTCGTGAAGTTTGGCCGGGGACGTCACCGTGCTCCTCTACTCACAGTCTTCAGTCTCCGAGTGCGATAGCCAGTGTTGGTCTCTGGATCATAACAAACAAAAAACATAACAATGAGAAATGGAACGAGGGAATCCATTTTTACTACAACTCTAACAACAAGCCGCAATTACAGAGATGTGGAGTTTCCGAGATATTAGCACTTACATAATCATCTTTGGAGCATGAATCTTGGAAGAATCCATGGAGGGATCGAGAGGGGGAGGTTACGCTGACGACTGGCGATTTCTCCTCAACCAAACTGGTACTATACAAAAAGGCAATAAAAGGATTAAAATACGCTGCAACACGTATATAAGAAGACACAACAACGGGAATAATGCTTTCAACATGAAAAAGCCTTTTACAATTTTTCAAAGGAAAAAAATCGATTAGAAAGGTTTATAAGTCTGACCAATATTCATATAAAAATTCACCATCATGAAAAACGTGCTTCAGATTATTATGGATCTGTTCAAGTTAGCCAAGAATTTGACTGAATGTTCACCGGCTCGATTTTTTTTTTTTTTTTCAACACTTATATTCCGCAACATTTAGCATGCTAAGCTTATTATGCTAACAACGTCACGTCATACAGGTTGATCTCAACTCAAAATAATAGTTCTAAACCATCTCAGAAAAAAATGACTTACCAAGCGCAGTGAAATGACTTGGTGTCGCTTCGCTTCGGTGGGAATCTGTGATTCTGGGGGCGGAGTCAGTGAATTAACTACTTCAGTGTTTTAGCCACTGTAGGAATTCAGAGTTAAGAAGTCAAGAGTTATTGATTCCATTTTAACACCTTAAGATTTGATATGGAAACACTTTGTTTTAACACTGGATTTTAACTTCTAATAATATACACCCCAGAGTTACATAAAAAAAAAATGTGACTATTAGAGTGAAATTAACTCTGCTTTTGCACAAAGTCTAACACCAAAACATCTAACACTTTTGAATTTTCTGTGTGTAACCTTGAAGAGAAATGCTGTGATGACGCATAAAATATTACTTTTTTTTTCTTTTTTTTTTTTTTTACTTTCTGTAAAAAGCATTAAAAACTGTGAGATCTGTTTAAATATTCGCTTTTGATGAGAAACATTTACAGCAGAGAAGCGCCGGTCCTAGATTTTGTGCAGTTCCCCGTTCATCAAAACACAAATTATCTGCAATACGAAAATATTAAAAATATTCTGACTTGATCGTTTAGTATTAGTGCATTCTTTAATTCTGATCCATGGATGAGCTCCTGTGAGGTGGAGGGCAGCAACACAAATGTGCTTTGTGGTGATGTAGAAGGCCCAGGGGTAGCATTTAATTATCTCAACAATGCATCTGAATAGAAGTAAGAGTATGATTCCGAAAGTAAAAGTAAAAACATAAGAAATGTGTCACATTCATTTTACTCTAAATGTAAAATACACCATGAATTTTCTGAGATGCAACTGAAATCAAATTGAAATTATGTAATTTAAATGCGGGATTCAATGAAGCAATAAACTTCAACAGTATATGGAAATGCAATGATGATGCTAATTTGACAATAATGTGTACTGTTATGTAATGACCTTGCACCGTTGATTTGCTTTTGCTAGTTTGCAGTTTTTCTTGATTGTTTTGACCTGCTTGAAGAAACTGCGATCCACTCACTTGTCATCATCACTATGTCAGCAAAGCAGAAGACATTTCTTGCAAATGTGTTACCCATTTTTTGTTGGTTTGACACATCTTCCTCAACTTTTTACAACAGTTAACACATGTCACTCAAGCAGTCCAAAAGCCATTGTTTTAACCATCGTAATCAAACAGAAATCATTATATTTTTATTTACTTTATTTCTTATTCTCTGATAGTTTTATTTCACATTTACAGTATTTTTTTGGTAATATTTACAGTATTTAGGTTTTCAGTCACAGTTTAATAGAAATGTCATGCAATCAAAAAAATTTGCATCAAAACATTTTTGATTCTGGAACAAACTTTTAGTGAGAAGGAAAATTTGACACAGCCTAAAAAAATTTATGCCACTGTCATGAGAGTGATGCAATAGGCTACAGTGACAAGCAACGATGCAATTAAGGGACAAGTTGTCCCTTAGTTGCAAATTGTATTGTTTGAAGGCAATATTTGTTTTTGTTTCGTATTTTAAATGTTTTGGCACAGTTGCAGCCTAATGCAAACAAAATGTGTCAGTTTGACCCTGAGTACCTGTGACTGTATTGAAAATGTGGAGTTTGAGTTGACAGCTGAATGAAAGCAATCAAGAAACATTGGCTATGCTGCTGATTAGCTCCGTGTTTGGCTAGCTAGCCTACCCTCTATGTTACACTCTGCTAAATAACTAAAGCAACAGGTAATTTCATCCCATTAGATTTCCTTTACCTCTATTTCTTTCATGTTTTCCCCTCTTCTTTTGTCTTATTTTCTTCCTTGGGCATCCGACATGATGTTTTGACATAATGTTTCTGAAGTTACTTGCTTTACGAAACTCACCCCACTTATCCCCCCACAGCGCTAAGCAAAAATATAATTTTTTTAGATGCAGTATTTAACAGTTTTTGCTATCGCAGTTAAATTAGTGCAGAGTTTTTTGTATTAGGAAATTAAATAATAAGCTATTAGTTTTAAAAGATATGTTGTTGTTTTTTTCTTACCGTTTTATATGGCACCCCTAGCTTCCTGGCACCCTCAGCATTTGCTTAAACCCATAGGCCTGTAACTGAGCTTAATCATCCAGAGCCATCTCTAATGACAGCTAAATATTTTTTTTAAGTTTAGTGATCATGTCTTAGGAATCCTTAGCATAAGAAAGACGAGACTAGACGCTACAGTGATGTTATGTTCAATGTTCTGCATACGATGCATTAGTGACTATGAGTCATGAAGAAATTAATAGCTGAGTTAACAGAAAAACAAGAACAGGTCCCTTGACATCAATGTCACTCCATTTATTTTGATGCCAACAGCTTCATCAGTGCTGACAAAGCTTCAGCTTGACAGTGTTTGAAATTAAGTAATGTTTGATCCACAGTTTTATTACTTACCTAAAGTACTTGAACAGAATTTTTTTTTGATAAGTCCAAAAACTATTTTACAGTCTGGTTTTAACTGATGTATATGTTATGTTCCGGTAATGAATGACAATGCTGGAACGTCGCTTGAAGTGCAAGGAATTAGGCAATAGTGTGACGTAGAGTAAGTTTAATTAGTTGTTAGAACTGAGTGATTTCCTTCTCCACAAAATATAAGGCCTCCGCCTTCTCTAATATTTGTTCTTTACCACACCTTAGAGCAGTGTTTCCCAACCCTGGTCCTTGAGGCACACTGCCCTGTATGTTTTAGGTGTTACCTTGCTTTAGCACAGGTGATTTCAATTGGCAAGTGTTTGCTGAACTGCAATCAGCTGAATCAGGCGTATTAAAGCAGAGAAATATCTAAAACATGCAGGGCAGTGTGCCTCAAGGACCAGGGTTGGGAAACACTGTCTTAGAGAAGGGGTGTCAAACTCTAGTCCTCAAGGGCCACTGTCCTGCAGTTTTTAGATGTGCCAGAGGTACAAAACACTGAAATGAAATGGCTTACTTACCTCTTCCTTTTGTAGATAAGTTCTCTAATGACCTAATTATTCTATTCAGGTGTGGTGCAGCAGAGGCACATCTAAAAGTTGCAGGGCAGTGGCCCTTGAGGACTGGAGTTTGATACCTGTGCCTTAGAGTTAATTTCTCAATTTTCTTGATAAGAAGACTCTGAAAACCAAAAGGATTTTGAGATCTGATAAGAAACTGAAAGCTGAAAATTAATGTGGTTTAAAGGCATTTTAAATCAACAATAAAGAGAAACTAACTTGTATTCTGAAGGGAAAAAAACATATTCAGTTTTCCCATGATGCAAATACAGAGATTATCATGATCTTGTAAGGTAGGGAAGAATTTTAAAAGTTACAAACATTTTTCATGTGTTTCTGTCATGAAATGGAGTTTCTTTTGTATTGCTGCTTTTCAAAATGAAACGCTAATTTTTGCTTTAACAGAAACCTTGATTCTCTGGAACTTGTGTGCTTCATGTGAGAAGCCTGTCATCCGAAAGATGACAGGCTTACACAAGTCTTTTTATTCCATCACCTGTCTTCTACATGTCTCTGCATTCTTGCAGTTTATGCTATTATACAGGGGTAATGACATTCACCTCTATTAGGAGCCTAAATTTAACATGAGAAGCAGTTGTGTGACGACACACAGAGCAGACTGATGCGTGCCAGGTTCCTTTAAATACATGTCTTATTTTTCTAAAGGTTTAATGGGGTTGATTATATCTAGGTCAATGTTTCTATGAGACCTGATGTTGAATAAAACACAAATACAAGTGAAAAGAGCTTCATATTAAAGTTAATGTAAAAAAAATTCCACACAATGGTAGAATTTGCGTGTACATATACTATGCACACAATAAACACAGTTACTCACAAAGGCGCATTCTGGCTGGTGAATCAACAATTCTACATTTAGAAGCCTCCAGAGTGTCTAAGCTGCAGGATGCACGCCTGGAAACTGGGTCAACCAAAGCCTTAAATGCAGTCTTCTTCTTTTTTTTTTAATTCAGAGTAATTCTTTTAATCTTCTACATCTTACATTTGAATGCGACACCAAAGAATATGCTAAGGATTATAATAAGCCCTCACTTGAGTACTGTCTGAACAGATATGGTGGCCATGACATACAAAAGTATGGTAAACTTCAGCAGTTGGTATCTTTTCACAGCATACAGAGCAGCTTCGTGAATTAATATTTAATCTATATATTCATTGTAGATGTTTTACCGTTCTATAATGACCATCAAATATGCAAAAGCACCCCAAAAATCTTTGCTAATGTTTTTTAGTAGACCTCCAACAGCTTTGTTGACATGTGGACTGTCTCATCAAGAAAGGTAAACTTGAGGTGACAGCAGTGGTGTGACCTCTCATGCTGTGGTGCATACCCCAAACATTTCTCCCCCCTCCGATGCCAGTTAATTAGGTCATCCTCAGCGGGGCTGTTAATGTAGCCTTCAGAACTCTCAGAAATGGTTATTCTTCTTTGTGAGGTCTGTGATCAACCTTAAAACACGAGTAAGTTACATCCACTTCACAATAAGCCTTAGCTTCTATACTGGAGTTTAGCTAAAACAAGTTTGTTAGCTAGTCAAGTATTGTAATACCATAGCCATTAAACCAGGTACTTGTACTCTTGACAATTTTGTCAGGTGTCATATGACAGGACATTGACATAATATTTCTGTATTGAAAATATAATTTTAAAAAGTATTTGTTAATATTCTAATACGATGAAATGATAAATTTGGGGTTTTCATTAGTTTCGAATTATAATCATGGAGTGGCTCACTTAGAACAAAGCACAGAACAAACCACTACGCAGAGCCTCAGCGTAGTGGTTTGATTCCTGGTCTTAGACCATTTGCTGCATGTCTTTCCAGTTCAATAAAGATCACTAGAACCTAAAAATCTTAAAACGCACACACACATTCATGCAAATATACAAAATAAATGCTTAGAACGTAATAGTCTGTGTTTAATTTCCACTAAAATTACCGAAATAAATGATCTTTCTGATGATATTCCAATTTATTGAGATGTACTTGTACATTTTTAGCTGCAATATTATGTAATAGCCAAATAAATGTTTAATTATTACAATGTGTACAAAATGCAGAAATAAAGTTCTTATAACAGCTGTGAAAAGGTCTGAAGTGCTGCTATATGATAAAAATTGCTTAATGAAAATATAAATCAGAAACACATATGTAGTACTGTAAACTACATTATGGCTTTGGTTTCTGTTTCAGCTTATTGTAATTCCTTTTATTTTCCCCATTCTGTTTTGATCAAGTTCTTGGTTCACATTTACTTTCATGATTTATTCTCTGCTGTTTACATTTTTTGAGGTTTTAACTTTTCTGATCTTGTTCCTGATTTCTATTTGTTCCTTCTTTTCCTGTCTGTGGGTTCCGTGATAAAACAAAAACCATGAGCTGTGTTTTTCGTAGATCTTTCTTAAAGTTGGTGTCTATCTTTTAGAATTCTGTTTGATTCTTTTTTTTCTTTATGGATAGCATCTATTGCAAGCAGATGCAGGACATTCAGCCTGTTCATCATTTTGTGCTTCTATTTTTTTATCTAACTTATTTTGAAAAGAAAAGGTTCTGCCTACCATGAGACTCTGTGTTCCAACCCCAAATCCATTAGCAACTGCCTAGGGGGCGTTTTACTTTTACTTTAACAGCAAATGAAATGCAGTTATTTGAAAAACAAACAAAATCTGTGATGGGAAAAATGTAAAAAACAGAAAAAGCAGCAATAACCTGGTTGCATATGTCTGAACACCCTTAAATTAATCTTTAGATTCAATTCCAGCATTCTTTCTTTTTAGCACACACCTGCCATCAAAATTAGGGAATGTGTTCAGTTGTAGGTTTAGCTCTTCATATATGATTTTCTTACTAATTGTTAATTTGCATCCTTAAATTAAAGCCAGAGTTTACAGGGAGATTACAATGGACCAAAACATTTTATACATAATAATCCGGCCCGGAAAAACAGCCGTCAGTAAAAAAAATATGGGAAAACGTGACGTTTCAGAAAAAAAGACAAGACAGAAGAACTGCAAAGAGACTGAGACTAGCACTGAATGAACTGTAGGATGACTTTTGGTAAGGCATGTCCTGCATATGGCAACAGTCTGCCATGTTATTCTCTATTTATCTAAATAAAGGAATGGGTTTAAAAGATGGCAGAAGCCTCTGAAAAAAAGAAATAAAAATAAAGCCCAGTCTCATATAAGAATATGTTAATTTTGGATAAAAGTGATCTAGGATGATGCTAGTTTTCTTTTTAAAGTATTATGATGAATGATTGGCTTTTTATATATGTGTTGCTTTTATGTGTTTTTCGTGGGACACGTTATATAAACCAATTTTTATCTTATCTCCTGAGCAAGCCTTAAGTAAAAATCTGCTGAATCTGAAAGCTGTCAGATCTCTACTTTGTCAGCACAGTGATGAATAAAAGGCCTTTGTTAAAAGACTCAAGACATTGAAAGCCATTAGAAAATTAGATGTGGATACTATGAGTCTATATATCAATAAAAAGCTGCTCTAAATGCTGGGAAAACAGAATACAAGGAGCAAATATGAGCCAGTATTAAGTGCATCTGCAGAATTTAGACAACCTTTGCCAAAGAATGCATTAAATACCATTGAAGATGTTTCAATAAAATTGCAGACAAATTATTTAACTGCTTTCAAACAAAACTTTAAGGGGTAAAACTGCACATTCATTACTGTTTTGGAGAAAAATCTTTGCATTTGAATCATTACAGACTTCGACCAGTTTCCAAATACTAAAACTCACCTTTATGAGTTGAAATTTCAATAAGCAGATATGACTTTCAGTTTCTGTCTGCAATTTTCAGGCACTCTCGGGAGTACAGCCATATCAGGTTGCGACTCTCATTTATTCTCCCAGATGCTGTAGATTAATCTAAATGCTTTCATTTCCATGGTTGTTTGCATTGCTGCATGTTAGCACTCTTTAATTGAGATGTCCAGCTCTTCCCTCGTGTCCCTTCCTGACATTTACTGGCGCGAGGATGAGAAAGAAGATTTGCATATCAAACACGAGTTAAACAGTTCTCCAGAGAAAATTTTTTTTTTTCTCTCCATGGTTGTTTTCTCTGTTGTTTATTGTACTTTTGGGTAATGGTGGTTTGATTATGTGAAAATGAATGTGTCAGAATTGTTTACTGCAGGAGAAGTAAAAAGCTACAAAGATCTGAAGGAGGCTCTTTTGGCACCAAACGGAGATCCTCGTTTGATTTCATTGCTACAGGCAGAATGTGTTCCCTTAAAGTCAGAATACCCCATCACACGTGGCAGAATCCTCCTCCCATCTCTCATCACTGTTACTCGCTTTCATAAATAATTAAAGATTTAATATGTGATATTTTCAAAGGTCAGAAGCACAACAAAGAGAGATAAATGCCATTTTTTTCTTTTGCAGGAGAAGCACATTTGGTCATATAGCCACACTGGGTTTTGTTTTTACCTAGAATCAGCTGAATCATAATGTGTGCAGAGCAAGGATAAGCGAAGAAGACCAGAACCAAGCATGTTAAATGTAATATTACTGAAAAGAAAGCTTGTGAATGCTTAATAACTTTTTTAACTCTGCAGCAATGATGCAGAGTAAAAGTGTCCATGGGAACCAGAGCTGCAAAGTAGAACAGTATAACATCAACCTGGCTGCAGGTTCAGGAAGAGGGAGGCCATGCCCACGTTCATGCATGAATATCTCCATCGCGCTTTAAATGGCTGCGCTCCTGATGGATTTCCTCTCCTGATGCATTATCTATGAGGACTGCTCCCTGCATTAAAATCTAGCCTTGATAGAAAGAATTTAACATTTCTTTCTCTCTTTCTTCTTCCTAGTCAGGAATAAAAAAATAGTCTTCCAATAAAAAAATAGAAAACTAAAGACACTTTAATCTTTAAACAGGGAGTCACTGATATGTTTTAAAACTTGGTATGTTGAAAAGAACATGCTGAAGTCTAAAACAAAACCTATGTTGTGTACTTTTTGTATCAACTGCACCCTTTAGAGGTCAGTGGATCATCAGCATCCATCACCTCCAGCATCACCTCCTGCCCTTTCAAAAAGGGCAGGAAAAAAGGAAGGAAAAAAAGTTCTCATAATATTTAATCTCTCTGAATCAAATAAAAGCTTTTATAACTTTCCTGCTATTTCTTTTCTTACTGGATCCTGGTTTGCCGATGTCGAGCAGAGTTCATGAGGGGTTGCTTACCCTGACCCCAGATCAGTTTTTCCAGACAGCCAATTTAAAGGTAAAATACCCCTGCTTCAGTTTGTCTAATCTAGGATTAGTTTTTCCTTTCCATAAAAAAATAGAATAAAATAAAAAATATATATGTTAAGAAATACTTCTACAAGGAAAAGGAAAAATGGATAAAACACTCCGTTGGGTAAGTAAATGTTTCCTTAACTTTCAGCAGGGTGATGAGGATATGATCTCCTGATCTATCGTACCATTAAGCTGTGTTTTTATTTTCAGACTGGGGTGTTCCAAAGTACACCCCAGATATTTATTTAAAAAACAGATAAAAAGTTGGTGAAAAACTAAATAATTTCAAAAGACTATAAACCGATACAAAATTCTGACAATAGTCTCTCTCATCAACAATTAGAAACCATCTTCCCCTATTTTTGGCCCAGTCTTGATATTTCAACTTATGTGTCTAGTTCAGGGGGGGTTGAGTACAGTCCCTCCTTACCCAGATGGTATCTCTAAGTATTTCTGAAAACTTATGGGAAGGTTGCATTTCTGAAAGTTAACAGCTTGGGAAGAGACTGGGTTCCTGATAGCCTCACAACTGGTTCTTCTCAAATCTTTGTCATTTGGGCCTCATTGACTATTTGACACAAAATGTTTGATAGTTATGTGATAATCCCCAAATGTCTTGGCAATTTCTAGTTTATGAATTCAACTCTCTTTCATTCTCTCATGCCACCCAGCTGATAAAATGTAAAACTTTTTTTCTTCATTTGGAGGATGTTTCTTTCTTAGTTCCTGGCATTGTCTTTGTAAAAACACCTGCTCTTCCTTTCCTTGTAATCTCCTCTAAAAAAGAAAAAAGTATCAGGTGCTGTCAGAAACAAGAACTCCATCTTTTTATCTTGTAAACAAAGAAAGTGAAGAACTTTGATTTTATGTTGTTTGTTGTGCAGCACTCAGGTGTTGCATGAAAAGGAAAGAAGGTTTTGTTTTAGGAATATTTTTTACCAAAATATTCTGTAGTTGCTGTATGTGTGACATTGTCCCTGACAAACACCATTTTTCCACCACAATTTTGCTCTAAAATCCAATCAAGTTTCAAACTTCTTCTTTCATTTTGGCATTTACCAGAAGCTGTTTGTCCTGCTTCTCTGCGTTCTCCTTTGTTGGCACAGACTTTAGAGATTTTTTTTTTGTCTGAGAATAAGTGGTTATTTGTGTGAAATGCTTTGAGGTGGAAACAGTGGAAGCAGACACTGTGTGCTGTGGCTTGTAAAAACCTTGAACTTTTCCACATTTTTTCACATTACAACCTCAGCTTAGAAACCACATCAATGTATTTTAGTGGAATTTCAAGTGATACACCAACTCAAAGCAGTTCATAATTGTGGTGCATGTGTATTTAGACTCATGCACTCTGATACAGCTAAATGAATCCTTCAGAGGTCAAGAGCTGTCTGGTTACTAAGACATGGGTGTTCACCTGAAGCTATAAACTAGGCATAGATAAAAACTAAAATCCTATATGTAGAGAAAAACCAACAACATTAACTAAATCCAGAGCCATCCGTGAGGGGAACCTGTCAGAGGCTGCAGAAGATTTAAGACTATGCAGAGATTCTCGTAGGACAACAGGGTTAAACACACACTAAGAGGTTGAATAGAATGGTTTAGATCAAGTATGTGTTTGGATAAAGTCCAAGTTGAGACCAAAGTTAAACAGTGAATCTGTGTCAAGACTTGAAAATTGATGTTCATAGAGTCTCCATCCAGTTTAATTAAGTCTGAGTCAGCAGATAGACACACATCCCCATTAACTAAGGGGCTGAATAGTAAAGTGGTATCACACTGTCTGATTTTAATTTTTTAAAGAAATGTTGAAAATTTTCCTTCAAGTTCACAATTGAACACTGGTGTGTTGATCTATCACTTAAACATACTTAGTTTATGGTTATAACATGGCAAAATATGGAAAAGTTCAAGAGGTCTGAGTAGTTTACTTATACTCAAGCAGTTCATCATATTGAACTGAAAGTTGAAATAAAGTCATAAAATAAAATTATGAAATAAAAAATTTTGCGTTGTGTTTTGTGTGTCTCCTTTTCACACAACACTAAACTGGTTTCTAACGTTGTGCCTGGCTTCCCATGTCTGGAGCTGCCGCTGCTGTTAACCTCCGCTCTGCCTTCAAGTTAATATGTTTCTGTCAAGCAGTAAACCCTGGTTGGCAGGCCCAACACAGCCAGGCTTTCTATTAAACATTCACGAACTGCATTGCAGTGGCACCAATGCAGAAAGGTCACTCAACAATGATCGGTTTGGCTGGCTAAAGCTCTGAGCAAAAATATATATGTGTGTGGCCATAAAATAAAATGCTCCCCAAAGATCCGGTGGCCTGATCCTTTCATAGCAGGAAGAGAAATCCAACACAAACGTCTCAGTTCAAGATAGTCATTATACAATTAGAGTCAAAGTTCATACAAAAGAAAATAAAAGGAAATGCATTCATATAGGTAGTGTTAGGGATTTGTCGAAGCCACAGATTTAAAAGAAGAAGATTATATCTGCTTTGTGAAGAGTATTATTTAACCATAAAAATTAAATAAAATATTTTCAGACGAAAAAGAAGACTCTGAATATGTTCTTCTAAATCACACAGCAGGGATTCTCATGCTCAACAATGCATGTCTAGTTGAATTGAATATAAGAAAATGAACAAAAGACTGTAACCTGCACAAACAATATTCTCTCTATGAAAATAATCCTTTTGCATCTCTGTGTCTCTTTATGTTTCAAGTTGTCTCCAGGTTAAAAGTGCACATATAAAAATTTTAACGTGCAGTTAAAAGATTCTCTAAAAAGTTACACATTAACACCAACCTTTTATCTCTAGTGGTTTTGAGTTGTTAAGCTCAAAGGCGATGCTGAAGTCATCCCAGTAAATTGGATCTAATGGACTGGGAAGACAAAACAAGCCACACTACGGTCCAATTAATGCCACACAGTGATCCACTGCCATTCTCAGCAACAAAACTCTCACCAACAGACTTTATGAATGCTAACTGTATACATACTGTGCATATACTGAAATGAATGCAGGAGAAAACCGACACATTTACTCTAAATGCCTAATTGCAGGCTCAGCAGAGCATGTTGCATTATAGAAGTATGGTATCTCTCTCTAACCCTTGCCGGTCTCATTTAGTTAATTATAAAATGGTGCATCTGCCTCAGAGGAAGGCTGGCTGATAAGACTGCCCTGTGAAGCGGTCGCTGCCCCCATCAAGAGACAAGGACAGTGACCACTGTACCACTCAGGCCAATTACCCACCTGCTGCATGACTGTGGGTCAGGGATGTCATTCCATGCTCAAACCAGCCCCATAATTGCTTTTGTTTTCCCAGTTAGAGGGTTTAAGACATGACATCTTAAAACTACTCAAATTAGCAATCTACATTGTCTTGCAAAATTATTCATACACCCTAAACTTTCCAAATTTACTTACTTCCACAAACCTCAAAAGATTTATTAGGATTATGTGATGGACTGATGTTAAAAAAGTGCATAATTGCAAAGGAATCTAAAAGTTATGGAGCACTTGTATTCTTCCCTTCTTTGCTCTGAAACCACAAAAGAAAATCCACTGCAATTAATTACCTTCAGAGTTCAACTACGTGTAATTAGGCCTGTAGCATTAAGAAATTTTGCTGGACAATAAATTGTGCCGTCAATTTTGTGATGTGTTGTTTTCACATCATTTTCAAGTAATATGCAAGTTCACCCCCTGAAAGACCAATAAACTTTTATCTTGTAAAGAACACTTAACACTGGAATTAGAAGACGTTTTATATATCCAAAATAAATCACGACAACCAAACAGAAATAAAAAATGACATATAACTGAAACCATAAATTAAATGGACTATGCTGTCACAGTAGACAAAACTGACCTTCAAAAAAAATATTAATCATCAATATGGAAATTTTTGAGCTCATTTAAATTTTTGATCCAATTCATTGATTAATTGCTTATTGTAATATTTGTAAAACTCATGGCTATCATGAGAGAAAAGTAAAAAGTTCAAGTGGGTTGGATACTTTTTTACTGCAGGGTAAACTAATATTTTATTTGGACTCTAATGTCCTGCAACTAAATATTGACTTGAGAGGTTGGCAGCTGGTGTAAACACTGATAATCAAAATTATTTTAAAAAATATATGTTTTTGTGCATTTCTAATACAGTTACATGATAGATTTAGAAAATGTCTGTCAATTTAAATCAGATTTTTTTTTCTAATGAATATTTAAAGATTTATTTAAAAAAAAAAGCTGTTCTAAATCGGCTGTTCTAGAGGATAAATAATGTGGGATGCACCACAGCAGCAGGAGGACTTATCGTGCCATCACCAGCTTTGTTATCGCTGTCACTATCTGTTTTTCACACTGGTTAAGCAACATGTCCCCTGTTAATTTTACAGTCAATTCCAGAGGCTGCACTCTACTCTCCTTCTCACTGCTATTATTTCCCCCGAGGGCTCTGCATGAGGGGCTCTGAAAGATGGGAACAAATGAAGGTCAGAAAAAAATAAATTACACGTACTGGAAGGCCAAGACCTGCACTCCATGAACATGCATTGTTACTTTTGAGCAAGTGATTCACATTCAAATGCATCTTTGAAAAGTAATAGAAAGACAATCAAAATAGTACTGATGTGCTTTTTAAATGCATATTTTTCCCAAGCAAAATATGCAAGCAAGCCCAAGCAAAATTGGATTATATGCCAGTATAATCTAATGTGTTATGAACTGAGATAAAAATCTACCCAGATTCCCCAAACTTTCATGACTAATCTCCCACTTCTACGGTTCAGCTGACTTTTGCCTCCAAACAAATTAGTAAAGATGATGATGAGTGACAGGAACTTTTACATTCTGTCCCAATTAACAAGCCACCCTTGTCCCCACTAGCATTTATCATGGAAGCAGAGCTGACACTTGCCTGTCAGACAGTCACCTCTCCTTTTACCCTGTTTAAGTCTGCACACAACTAGCCTGTCTTGTTTTCATACTTCAAGGTCTGTCACCACATTGTCACTGCCAGCTAACTTCACTTTCTTCACTATTTTCAAACTGAAGGACAATCACACATACATACACATAAATATATATATCTATATATCTATATATAGATATATAGATATATATAGAGATATATCTATATATCTATATATAGATATATCTCTATATATATCTATATATCTATATATA